>CAKMRK010001386.1:0-49552 GCA_928213465.1 Penicillium sclerotigenum | reverse complement strand
GGGGGGGGAGATACATCGATGTACCTAGTGCATGCATACTGGCAGATATCTACCTTAAAGCTGAATATTGAATACTATTTTATCAAACGTAGTCTCTAGATCGACTTTCTCATTGGACAAGAAATTATAGAGGCTCCGATAGCCGATCTTAGAACCAACAACAATTCCCCCAAAGCAGCATCAGCATGTCACAGGCACACTGGTGAACATCTACACAGACTGACCTGATATGGCACTATTCATCAGGGCCGTAGTATGTTGCATCAAGAAATGAATCAATATCGAATCAACCCTAGAATCCGACCAAGGACATGGGTCCTATGCGCGTAAGGGAAGCCAGAGTCTTGGGTATCGCCGAGACTGCTGCTGCTGCTGCTGCTGCTGCAAGAATCAGAGAACAACCTCTCCGAAAACATGGGCTCTTGGCATGTTTACATTTTCGCGGTAGGGACAATCGGACGAGGCCTTGCTAAAATAACGCCCACGAAATGTGGCTTACTGCTTGCGTTGGATGATCACGGTTGGTAGATGGGTATTCCGGGCATAGGGGCACACGCACAAAATACTGACACGAGTAATGATGACCGAGCGGGGTGATGCATAGGATGGATGTCGCAATGAAGATAATGTGCAATGTGCGTCAGATGTTGATCAAGCTCATCATATTTCTGTATTACTGGAAATTCAAATTGGGTGGCCGTGGAGTTGGTGTGAATAGGTGCTTCAGGGCTTTCGGAATAGGGGTGTCGCGTATTGGAAGGCTGAATAAAAGCGTTGGGGCTAAGTAAACCATCAACCATGGTGGACATATCAGTTCCTAGATCAACCAAAGTCTGTAGTCAGAGAGTAGATCACAGTTGCATAAAGGATTTTCAATCGAAAAAAAAGCACATCGTTGTCATAACTCATCAATAGGAGAACAACAGATCCATAGACGCCGCGCTGGTTCAAGGCAAAACCAAGTCAAGACTGCAAAGCACAATTTTAACCTTGACAAAAACAAATGAGAGCCACAACAATGGGAATATAAAAACAAAATTCAGGGAAGGAACAAGAACTTGGACTGCTTGCTTTGTTAGCCGACATATTAGCACAGCAGGCTGGGACGCAAAGAACAGTAGATTCTTTTCGCTCGACGCCCAAAGTTGCACCCAAGATTTAGGCTATTGCTGTCAAGCTAGCCAAGGAAAACTATGAATTGCACAGTTAGTCTTTGCATGAAATAGTCTAACGGTTGTCAAACCCACCTTCCCATCCCCACTCAGCCATAACATTCACCCAGTGCAGTTTGCCACGCACCGTTCTTTCAAATTCAATGTTTTCAAGCGATGCGAGTGCAGATCCCCGTCGCGCATACCTCGATGTAGATTGCCCTGGTCTTCCTCCTATTGGGCACTTGCCGGAGCCATTGAGACTGTATTTGTGGAAATCGGTTGGCAATGATGAGCTCAGTTTCTCTCTTTCTCCAGACGAGAAAGGCTCGGTACGTCGTGAATTAGCCATTTCGCGTTCTCTTCTAGCATTCATTGCGTCACGGCGCCCCCAGACTTCCTTCAACACCTCCAAACAACGGTCTACACCACCGAGCATTAAGCGAGATTGAATTGTGGTCCATCGATCTAAGACCCATTTTCGGTCATCATCAGTGTCAACCTCGGAGCCAGCTGCTAGAAGAGGGAACATCTGGATGATAGTAGTCCGGGAGGTATAGGTAACAGTGGCAAGCAAGATCAGGACCCTTTTTGCTAATTCGTCGGCTGGCTCGGAAGGTATCTCTGGAACGGCCTGATGCAAGTACAGCAACGTAGCCCAACGATAGGAATGCGCAACCTGAATGCTATGCTGAACCTCGGAATTGGGGTCATCTGGTGGCTCGAACCACTGCGGTGGTTCCCATTGCTCGACAAGAGCTTTGAGTTCCATAGCTTGAGCCACAACTGACACTGTATTTGATGAGCTCTTCCGCACACGTTGGATCAGCTTTGCCACCCGGCTCATAAGAGGATATAGAGTAGTTGCACAGCCCATTAACGGATCAATATCATGGACTGTGTCACTCGGAAGGTCAAAAATTGAAGAATCCCAGTTTTGAGGACCACATTCATCCAAAGAAGTTAGTCGCGCAATTACGTCCATGTAGGACCATGTGTTATAGAGAAACCGGATGCGATCCAGCTCCTCGTCCGTAACACCCCGTTTCGTCCCAGCCGCGATCACCTGGCACATCAATGTTTTTGCGCCTCGCAAATGTTGAATACATGTGCGGGTGTGTTGGTCCCAGGTATCGGCAAATGCCAACGCCAGACTAGTCGCCAACGCACTATCCGGTCTCATATTTTGGATATGTCCAACTAGACCAGATATACTTTGGCGCATGTGCTTTACTCCTTGGACCCGGAGATGGGGGCTTTGCTTGCCTGAGTGGAAAGCCGTCAGAGCAAAGATGGCATGGCGAAGCGCAGGCGTGTCTTTTGCTAACGGCCAAATGAGTGTTCGCCATGGATTCTCTAATGCACCATCTTTGATAGATAAAATCCCACATGTGAGCTTATCAAACCGCAACACGAGCATTTCTGGACTTTCTGGGGGTAAAGATGGGTTGCCTGACATTCTTGGAGGGTCAAGGTTGAAAGCATCCCCCTCTGGCAAGGTAAAGTTCCAAGGTCCCAGTCCTGGATCTGACTTCCGGATGATCTCCTCGATATCATCATTTTCATCCTCCAATAGCTGAGAGAAGCTCAGCCTTGATGCATCATGATCTGGCTGCGCTGGACTAAAACCCATATGTGTAGCAGGATTAACATCAACATCAGAAACCAGCGAGTTTGCGAGCGATCGAGGATCCTGAAAGGGGTCCAAAAAGGAGAGAAAATTGAAAGGAGGAGAGTCGGCAGACAATGACACGTTGATACCAAGGGGGTGCTCGCTGGATTGGGCCATAGAAATATCTTCTTGCGTGACAGAGAGATCTTCAAAAGAATGTGCTTCAGTGGACAAAAAGCTGTTGATACTAATGGGCGAGCTATGCAAAGGAGAGCATGGAGGCGAATGAGAGCTATCAAACTTGTGGGACTGTATGCGAATCGGTGATGCCAATTGGTCAGTTGTTGGAGGAGTTGGAAGTGCCTGGCCAATATTGGTGGCGGACGGAGCTTGATGGGATGAGGAGTTTGCTAAAGAGGATTTATGAGTATATCAGGTCTCACCCACACGGCACCCGTGACCTACCTTTCTTGGCTTTGGGCACAGTAGGCCGCCTCGAAGCAAAGTTGATCTCTTCAAATGGCCGCCATTTGAAGTCTTTCTTGTATCCTCCGCATTGGACCTTTCGTCTTTCGCACTGGTGACATGATGGCTTGATTTCATCACACTTCAACCGCTTTGCCTTGCAGGTGATGCAACCTATGAAAGTGAAGACTCGAGTCAACATGAGAGACAATATGATGAAGTGACCTTCTGCAATATTCTTGCTTTCCTGATAGAAAGATGCAACTTCACAGTATTCTTAACTTACCATTGCGACTTTTTGTCTGTTTTGGCTTTTGTGTCCCAGGATTTCCCCGCGCTGATGTCGGGTTGTCGGGCGGATCTAAAATTGATGGGATTTTAATGCTTTCCATACCAAGTCGATGTTGAAACCCATTCACACGGAGGAAAACAAGATATACAGAAATATGGAGATGAAGACCTCGGGGCAGAGAGATAAGAGGCGATGGCAGCGAATGGTAAGTGGGAGATAGGGAAATCCTACGGAGAGGAGATGATAAGCCAATGCGGGGGTGCCAATCTTGGAGAATGTCCAGGTGTGTTTTCCATTGCGATCTCAACTGGGTTGGGCATCGGCGATATCTGATTTAATTCCATAATTTGCTGAGCTAAAGGGGATAGTGTGTGATTCTTAACCACCCAGGTAGAATATCCGTGGACATATATGTGGGTATCAACCATATCAACCACTAAAAACAATAACAACATCGTGCGGGGATCATCATTTCTCCAACGGCACTATCCAACTGCACTACAATAGGACTATACACTACATTAGGACTATACATACAACCACTGGTTACGACGAAAGAATCTTTTACAAGAAAACAAAAAACGATGGGAAAGATCTTTCATTGGAAATAAAAGAAGACAAACGGCAACTGGAACCCCCAACAAGTCAAGGGACAGACACAAAAAGTTTTCACGGACGCAACTAGTACCGTTGCCGGTACTTGTTGGTCGAGGGGGGGGTCACGGGAAATGAAGGCGGCACCACAGGGAGGGAGGGGACCACCAGAGGGAGGGAGGGGACCACCGGAGGGAGGGTGGCAGGCACAGTGATAGGAGTAGGGAGGGCGGACGCAGACACGGTCCCAGGCTCCGCACAGACATCCATGTCCGGAGAAATATCACGGATCATGGTGTCCATGTAGACACCGGAGACGGACACAAATTCAACGCCCTCCATGGGCAGCACACCCTCCAGATCCTCCTCGACAGGCGAAGGAGGATACTCGACATCCTCCATTTGTGGAGGGATGCCGTGGTCACAGCCAGCTGCGGGCTGCAGCCGACTGGCGGGGAGGTAGGAGCCGTAGGGCTCGAGGTGAGCCCACAGACGGTGGACGAGGGACTTCCACTCGTCGCCAATCCCCAGGTTTTGGTGGAGGGCCACAGACGCAGCCAGGGGGCGGGAGTGGAGGAGGTCGAGGAGGTCGGAGGAATAGGTAGACACTTGGGCTAACCGCAAGTTAACATTCGTAGCTCATTCAATGCTGGAAGACGGGTACTTACCAGGGTGTGGCATCCCTGCCCAGTGCAAGCCGAACCACGCAAACTCAGGAGCGAGGACGACACGGAGGAGGTAGGTTTGGGGGGAGCCGGGCCCCACGACAATGACCATGTTGCAAAGGAGCTCGGCAAGCTCCCAGGTCAGAACAAACATCTCGGGCTCGGAGCCCGCAGCGAACAGCTGGTCGAACAGGGACATCTCGTCCCACTTCAAAAGAGCACCAGCCAGGTACTCGCCCGCAAGTACCTGGAGGCCGCTCTTTGAGAACGGAGCCATGGTGTCCAGCACCATTTTCAAAAGCAAAGAAATAAAAGAACAAAAGAAAAGCACAAGGAAGAGAGAGGGAGGCGGGGATTGGTGAGATTTACAGAGGGAAAAGAAGAGATCAGAGGAAAGGATGTAATGGGATTTATATATGTACCTAATGAGTATTGAGGCTATGGATAGTCCACTTGAATAAAGCTCATCATTGTTTCTCCAAGGTGAATATCTCTATAGAGGAGTGTATTGAGTGCTGCCTCGAGCAATTCGCTCAATGGGTATGTCTGTTGTTGAACAATGGATACTTGAAAACTATGTGATTGATCACTTTGTTTGAAGAGTAATCTGAATATTTCGAATTGATTATTGTGAGAATTAACATTGGAATTCTTACAGGGTATTGTAGTGTAGTGTCTATGGGTCGCCTTTTGTACAATTGGTCCAATGGTTTGAGCATTAGAAAGAATGAAGTGAAGTGTCATTGAGATGAGCCCAAAGTGAAGACAATGTAAGGCTTGAGTGAGAGTAATCCCAATTGAAACTGATGGACTCTAAGCTAAATACACAGGCGACGGTAAGAAATTTCCAAACACTGCCATGTGGTGAAACTTGAGGCCATTCCTAACTGAGTGACACTTGTCAGGTCACCATGACTTCGTAGAACACAACAATTTCAATATTACCACCAGACAAATGAACAAGAACTAGTTCCAAATATGGGGATCATTTAGCCAGAAGAGTATCACGTCTTTGCATATTCAACATCGAGGATGTGAATGAAGTTAGTGATTATCGGGTGCTATCCTAGAAAACAGTTACTTACTACCATCCAACACTGGAATTTTGGGGCTTTACTTCGAGCGAAGGAAAATGCAAAGATTGAGAAGCCCCCTTGAAGTGATTGATTCAAGTAAAACACGAATGGCTTCAAAAGTCTGCGGCGCTACTAACATCAACGAGTATGGATATGTGACTCCAAGCCTTATCAAGACCTTGGAAGCCCTAAAACCTTGGGTGAAAAGGTTGCTTATTTGTTGACAATTCCGGACCTCTAACAAAAATGTGCCAATCAGAATATATGAAAATAAGCGACCTTTCACTTGTTTCTGAGGGCACATGAGGTCGTAGATCTTGGGAGCATACTGTCTACCACCAACGTCCAGACCGCTAACCTAAAATTTGGGTAGCATATTGATTGTAAAGAGACCGTCAGAGCTGAAGAAAGACTGGGGTATAGAGACCGCACATAAAGGTAAATGAATACTAGTTATGGTATGAAGTCCGAAGTTGTAGGTAGAGACTCTAGGATTAGTCATGTAGCGAATATCGGACCTTCCGAGGTGGGCGGGGAAAACCCCAGATATTCACGGCCCGAGGTCAAGCGGAGCCCTTGTTTTTGTTTCTCGATTTCTTTTATTTTACTTTCTTTCGGCTTCAATTCAAATTGGCTTTCCTTTTTCAACTTATTCCGTCAGTCATGTTCCGTTCGATACGACGTCTACCTCGACGCGCTCCCGTCGTGTCTACTGTTTCTTCGCGTTCATTGCGGTCTTTCACAAGCGGTTATACTCGGATGACGCCTGTTCAGCCCCCCGTATCCACCACTCTCCCCTCAGACGCATACCAGCTACTTTCCACACAAGAGAAAGCTGGTGCGGCTGAAGATGCGCTTTACGATCAACAAATTCGCGATGTGGAATTGTGGTGGAATTCGCCTCGCTACGAAGGCATCAAGCGCCCTTACACGGCGGCAGATGTTGTGAGCAAGCGTGGCTCCCTGCAACAAACATACCCCAGTTCTTTGATGGCGCGGAAGCTTTTCAATCTTCTTAATGAGCGAGCGGCTGCTGGTCAGCCTGTTCATACCAGTGAGTCCTTGGCCCGCTGAGCTTCAATTGCGACAAATCTGACTTCGGTTCTGCACACAAGTGGGAGCTATCGACCCCGTCCAAATGACGCAGCAAGCCCCCAACCAAGAGATTCTGTATGTCTCAGGCTGGGCTTGCTCTTCACTTTTAACTAGTACCAACGAAGTATCGCCCGATTTCGGCGATTATCCCTACAATACTGTCCCGAACCAGGTCCAGCGTCTGTTCAAGGCCCAGTCCATGCACGACAGGAAACAGTGGGACGCGAGGCGAAAGATGACCCCGGAGGAGCGAAAGGTTACACCTTACATTGATTATATGCGACCAATCGTTGCGGATGGTGATACCGGGTACGCTAATAATCGGGATTGAATGCACGAATTATTACTAATTCTCTCGGTGCAGCCATGGTGGTTTATCGGCTGTTCTCAAACTCGCCAAGCTATTTGCGGAGAATGGTGCCGCTGCCGTTCACTTCGAGGATCAATTGCATGGCGGAAAGAAGTGCGGTCATCTTGCAGGCAAAGTGCTCGTCCCAATGGGTGAACACATCAACCGACTGGTAGCAGCTCGATTCCAGTGGGATATGATGGGATGTGAGAACCTTGTCATTGCTCGAACGGACTCAGAGAGCGGCCGACTCATCAGCAGTGCCATCGATGTGCGTGATCACGAATTCATTCTTGGTATCACGGAAGATGTGGAACCTTTGGCCGAGACCCTCCAAGCTATGGAACGAGAGGGTGCGTCACCCAAAGAAATCGATGCATTTGAGCTTGACTGGCTGAAGAGGCACAAGCTTGTTACAATCGACGATGGTATGTTTATTCATTCTATATCAGACGATCCAGTATACTAATAATATGTAGCCGTCGATGCTCATCTTGAGGCGGAGGGTGCTCCTCAGTCTTCTCGGGATGCGTACAAGGCCTTTGTTAAGAAGAACCCCGATCTTTCTTTCTCCCGTCGCCGTGCCCTGGCAAGCGATTACACCAAAACCCCTGTTGTGTGGTCATGTGATAGCCCGCGTACCCGTGAGGGATTCTACCACTACTCCGCAGGGTTCCCTGCTGCGACCAAGCGAGCGAAGGAGTTTGCTCCTTACGCAGATCTTCTCTGGGTTGAAACTGGTGACCCAAATGTCGAAAAAGCTGGAATACTGGCAGGCGAAGTGCGAGCGGTGTACCCAGGAAAGAAGCTTGTCTACAACCTCAGCCCTTCATTCAACTGGATGGGACAAGGATTTGATGAGGCTTCCCTCAAGTCCTTTATTTGGGACATTGCCAAGCATGGGTAAGCTCAACATTGCATCCATCTCGCTTCGATCCACTAACCTCTCCAGATTTGTCCTACAACTTATTTCCCTGGCTGGTCTGCACACTAATGCCACCATTACGACCGAACTCTCTCGTGCATTCAAGGATGAGGGTATGTTGGCTTATGTGCGGCTTGTCCAGGCCCGCGAGAAGGAGCTCGGTGTCGATGTTCTCACCCACCAGAAGTGGAGTGGCGCACCTTACATGGATGGAATCCTGGGTGCTATCCAGAGTGGAAGTAGCAGCAGTAAGAGCATGGGTGAGGGTAACACAGAAAAGGGTAGGTCCTCATGCACTGATTCAGAAAGAGTCATATTTCTAACAACATGTCTTAGGTTTCTAATTCCGACCCAAAAGCTTCGTATTGGCAACTGTTTGATGTTGAGAAACGTACATCTAAGAATAAAGACCACATGACGTGCAAGTGTCACAACTTCCTTTTTTATTCATCTTGCAACCTATCTGTCCATTGGTAGAACGTTACAGTTTTCAATCCTCCAATGAAGGGCTTTAATTGAGGTGAGCCAAATGCTATTTGGTTTTACGGTCTTGTAACATAGTGGGCGTTCATGGTCCTAGTTTGACAGTTGCACTAACATTGGAGAGTTTCCGGTGACTCGTGCTTAGAGGAGCTATTGTCTCTCCAGATCTCATTCCAAGAGCACATTTTATCCAAAAGAGTCATATTCAGTAAAAGCCATTGACTAGTGTCCAACTCTCGAGCCAGCCTAACCAACCCACCCCGAAGACATCCACTTGGGCAAAATTATTGCCTCGACATTCAATTCACAACAATGGCGAGATTCGCCGCCTACTTGCATACCCCCTGATTCTCGTGAGCAAGTTGCTATATGGCAGATTAGCCTTCGATACCATGGTATTTTTAGAAGATAAGAAGGCCTACCAAGCAGAAGCCACTGGCACAGTTTCCTGTGCTGCCATCGGCTTTGCAAGGGCCTCCGACGCCGATCTGAACAATGGTTAGAGGTTCCAATGGTGTTGGTGTCTATTTGGTCAAAATTACCAGAGGAGGGGCCTTGTCTGCAGCCAAAGCAGAGCCAACAATGGCCATAAAAGCGACGAAGATGAAACGCATATTAAAATTAAGGAACTCGGTCTTAACTTTGGAAATGTCAAGGGTACCAGAGGGATGTAATGTCATTCAAGGCCAGCCAGGCGATGGTATTTATATTTCTCTGGGAGCCCTTGTATGGGGCATATCTCTGCGATATTGATCGTGTTGCAGGGTGGACATTCGGAGAAAAGGCTTGGTCAGTTACATTTTCGAAGAATCATCTTCCTATCTGCATGTAACGAAAGCACTAGATTGAGGAACAGCCTCTAGAAAGGGGTTCGCTTTCCTGTTACATTTCAGACGCTGGCTTGTAGATTGTGTGCTTATTGTTGAAAATTGGTCCATGCCGTACTACACCAGACGTGCCACGACCGAGTTCAAAATCCTCTGCTTCTTCTTGTCCTTTGTTTCCCTTGTCAAGCCACTTAACTCATGGTTCTCTTACTAGAAGTTTTCTTCCGGTTTCATAGAGCAGCACTTGTAAATACTGTGTTTGTGGAGAGGTACGTACATGGATAGCTCGGATAATTTGATTGGCATTTTGATTTAGCCTACAGGGGTTCTTAGGACTAGAAGAATTTCTGCAAGGGAGATATTACATCCAATGACCGTGCAAGGTACGGAGTAGGACACTCGAGCTTCTCGGTACAAATCCGAATAGCACAATATTGTCAAAGACCGAACAAACAAGGATAAAAACACACAGTTTGTTGCCTTATCTCATGTCACATTTCCCGGTCCCACTACATCATCCCTAACGGATACAATTCAGGCTTACGCTCTGCTATTGGGAGCATCGGGAAATGATAGGGATCTTATAGGACATAG
This sequence comes from Penicillium sclerotigenum, assembly GCA_928213465.1. NCBI lineage: Eukaryota > Fungi > Ascomycota > Eurotiomycetes > Eurotiales > Aspergillaceae > Penicillium > Penicillium sclerotigenum. The sequence goes on along the minus strand of CAKMRK010001386.1, from coordinate 39,424 downwards.
TAATTATTTAGACTCTTACAAACATCAGGGGGCCCGGATTGAGGGCTGGAAGTATGGCAATTTAGATCACGGGCTTTCCCTAAAGATCAAACGGCGACTCGACGGGAGACTACTGATATCTCATGCACCCTAAGTATAGACTTCATGTTTCATCTGTTGATGGTTTGGGACTTAGCGTGATGGGAGTAGGGCTTAGGCAATTGGATCAAAAGCACATTGAAGGAACATGGCAGTCGAGGTAAGCGCTAGTTACAGCCACCTTCATAAGGTGATGGTATATAAATAGAGTCTCCAGCGGAAGACTAGAACAAAATCTGTGGTATCGGAATGGAAAGAAAACATTGATTATTCTGTTAACATTGGTGACAGAAAAAGGTCATAGTTCAAAATGCAATCGTACATTGCATAGTTGGGCCCCCTTCAAAGGTATTACATGATGAAGACAGGTTGAAAGTCCAATGAATATGTCAACAAAATGGTAAATAGGGAATATATTGGCGCTTTCCATGAAAGGCCCATGAAGATGGCAGAAACAAACTGAGTTAGGAAAGAAATGACAGTCGTTAAGCTGGCAAGAGCCTAGAGCAGAGAGACAGGCACCCCAGCGGTCATCAAAATCCGATGAACACGGCGGAGGCAAACAGAGTTGAAAGAAGCACCACAGCCTTCAAACTGGTCTGGGCCATGGGCAGAGAGCGGTCCACCCCAGAGGAGGTACTTGTGCTAGTTGCCGCGCTCTCCGTTGAGGTACCTGATGATGTCTTGTCGGTAGATGATTTTGTAGAGGTTCCCGATGCAGTTGGGTACGAGGTCGCTGTTGCCGTGGCATTGGTAGCTCCATTGCACCACACGTCCTTCCAGGCGACGCCCGCTCCATATAAGCAGGTGATAAGATCTTGGACTGATTGATCCACGGCCAGAGCGTAGATAGCACAGTCGTTATCATAGGCAGTTACCCCTGCGGGTTTCGCGCATTCTGAAATGAATCCTTTGTACTTATCGTTGTTGGGAACTGCACACGATGCATCGTTGACGGGGATTTCGTACTGGGCTGAGGTCCCACACGCTGTACTAGTTGCTGTAGCTCCGGTAGTTGTTGTATTTGCCATGATTTCGAGCTTTGAAGCAAGTAAAAACTAGAAATGAAAAGGTTTTTAGAGGTGTTTTCTGGTTTCTGTTTTCTGATTTTTGTCTCAATCGAATGGTTTATTATAGGATCACCGGTCCATATAAGCCTTTATAACCGTTTGGCCCTTTTTCATGGACTATTCGTTAATTCAACCACAGCCCTAGAATATTTCCGGCTATTTTTAGTCGGGATTGTCAGTCTTCTTTTTGTGCCAAGAGTACGAAGTATATGAAACCGCCAAGGCGGGTTCCGCACGATTGGTAAAGTCTGTTCCGTGTTGTCCCCACAGAGATGGATAAATGAGGACAATATAAGCCACGATACTGAGTATAAGCCTCCTTGATCTCCTTGATCTCCTGATCTCAGTTCATAGTGGGTCGTCGGGCTGAGTTGGGCTGAGTTGGGCTGAGCTATCGGCATCCGGCTCGGCACGCGGTAGTCAGTTTTCCGCTTGTAGATCACATACTAGCATCAGTTTGATGGACTTTCAGTATACCCCTTTTCTGCCTTGGCGAGGAGAAAAGCGAGTTGCAAGCAGACACAGGGTTTTAGAAAAGAGTTTTGAATTTTTGAAATCGGTTCTATTGCTATTTCCGCTGGCTTTCTGCATTTTTGCCCCGGACTATTGGTTTTTTCTGCATTTTGGAATCCAAGTAAAAAGCACACAGACTTTAGACGAGTACTTCCATGTGCTCAGATAGTGCTTAGTTGGACGCTTGTCCTTGGCCCCTGCAAAAAATGCGCCTCGTATGACGCCACACCATTCTTGTCGCCGCACCTAACCCGTAAACCAATGTACTGTAGATGGAGCTTTTTTGAGGGCATATTACTGTGCTGCTAATCAGTTTGTCGAGGCTTGAAAGACCGGACGCGAACCGGCCTGCTATGGCCCAGTCGTTAGGGCCTTACGCTGTCTTTGGGGTATAGAGGGCAGTTTTGTTTTGGCGGATGTGTTGAGGTTTGTCTCATCAATTGTGATCTTATCGACTTGAGTGCTGGACGGCCAAGGAGTATTCCATCGGCTGCTGTTCTCAGATAGTGCGATGTTGAACTCTTTTTGTTCTGAATGTTCAAGGATATTTGATAAACTATCTCTCTACCGGTGGTAACCAGAGAGATCTCTACTTTGGAATTTGCTAGAAGAGTACCATTGCTGTGGCTAACTGAGTCAACATCATTTGTATTGAGTGAGCGCAGCATCAAGGAAGTGTGTTTTGTGATCCTGATGTTTGACTCTGAGCGTGGTCATCGAGTAATAAAATCCTTTGCCACAGAGGATGAAGAGAAATCATGCCCGGTACTGAAAACTGGCAAAGATATGATGAAGATGAGATATTCCATAGAGCTAAAAAGAACGCTAGAGATATATATGGAAGAATACTGTACAAAGAATGGATGCACAAAGAGATATCTGAAAAGATGACAGAGTAGGCAAAATGAGAGATGCAAAAACACCTTAAATCAACTATCAACTATATGCCTTAGGGCATAGTGTTGGGCCCATAACATTGACGGGAAATTCGAGTTCTCGGATGACTGTCTGGAGCTGAACAAAAAGGTTTATATTAGCCATGATCAAGATAACCAAGAAAGCTATAATCTCCTCTGTGCTCTGTGCTTACCTTAAAATCTCCAACAAGAAAGGCGAGCATCAAGTTAAGCTTGTACATTCTCTTGATGTTGCAAACTTCAAAGCTTGCAGTGACCTCAGGGGGCAGTCGGTTGTTGGTCCATATGACATCCCTCAAACCGACCGTTGTATTTGTAGGTGCATCTGCAAGGCCTATTGGGTAGTTTATGTTGGCCATACTTTGCACAATCCACGTCCTAGTAGACGACTCTGATGCCCCCTGCCCTTTCACTTGTGTCGTTTCGACCAGCATGGTTTGAAATGCACTCAGGAATACTTTGCACCGCGAATCTCCAAGCTTTGTAACTTGTATACTCAAAGGGATTGAGTTACCCAGGATAAGGCAAGGTCCGTTTTGAAGCTCAGTGTCAACTCTGAAGGATAAAGGTGAGTCGCTGTTGAGGATATTCGGATTGATGCTGATGAAGCATTGCTGCTTAAGCGGACTTTGGTTCGGTATCGGGTCTGAGAATGAATGGAATGGAATATTTAGAGTCTTGGTAATAATCAGCAATGAGTTGAATGCAAGTCTCGTTTCCCAGTAGTTGCTGGAGTTGCTTACCTTTTTCACTGTACTTTGGCCAGTAACAACAACACTCAGAGAATATTTAATTTCAGCCAGTGACTCCGAGTCTCCTGTTGAGGGTGGAGTCTTCCTCAACAGGTGGCATTTCCTTTTGGGCCAGCACGGGATATTTGCACATGTAATCGGCAGCTTGTTTGACCAGTGATCGGCTTTGTAGCATTCGATCGCTTGTGGAATCTAAACAGATTCAAGATGATCAGTCAGATACAGCTAGGCATAAGTGTCTTCGATTTTGATCAGTACTGACCGGGATAGAAAATCGAAGAATGTGATTTCCGCTTCCGATAGTTACACTGGAGCTGTTTGAATCATGCATCAAAGGATCTGAAGGAAAGACGCGGTAATGTTTTTTGAACAGCTGATGGTTTCTAATGTTAATGACAATAATCAAAGACGCAATGGTCGGCTGTTCATTTCTGCACATACATTATGGGTTTCTGTGAGTCCGCTTTGAGTCAGCCGGGACGTCGCTGTTCCCGACAAATTGAGGACAATTGTTGACAAGTCGGCCGGCGACTCAGTCTGCAATATTACCTCGCCCGATATAGTATCTTGATGAATATAGGCTGGCTCTGTCTCATCTAGTCTCAACTCCACTTTCATCGGTGACTGGGAGTGCCCAAGTGAGCTCATTGTGAACAACATGGAGAAAATCCGTCAAGGGGAATGTTATGTTGGGAAAATTATAAGCAGCTCTTGAACTTATCCTTGGGAGGGTTCTACCTTGCCATTAAAAACATCTCAAGGTACATAAGAAAACTTCACGGCATGTCTCACTTCAAAGTGACCCCAGATCTCGGCGCAATCGGAATATCGTGCCTCGTGGGATTTCATGGAATTTGGGTTATTTTTAGCCGGTTAATAAGGCGATCTAAATATGCTGAAATTTTAGTAAAACGATGAACCGGGCCCAGTTGGTGTGCAAATGGAGTTCCTGTAACATAGTTTGCCCATTGGCCGGTTGAAAATAATAAGGGTGCTTTAGCCTCGACGCTAATGAGGAGGGTCCACCACTTGATTGGTCAACCACTCTAACAAAGATGTGGGGCTTTCCGGCTTAAAATAGTCGCCTATACTTACTTGGGTAATTTCATTTTGAGGCGAAGTACTATAGCTTGTTATTCTTTAGCGTTGGGAATGAAAGAGGAAGACCCTTGAATTGTTTCCCACTCCAATCAAATTCCGTGAAAAGTGTGCTTGGCATCCTCGGTGCAGCCTGTCATACCTTAATCAATTCGAACCGGCTTGGCATCAGGGACTTCAGGCATTGCATTTCGGACTTTCAGCTTGCACTTACCCAGTACTTGTTCCACATTGGGCCCAGACTGTTACACGGTGAATTCTTTTACTCGACCTTATTCATTTCACTACGCACCACCAGGTGATGAAAGCAACGGCCTGAGTGATGGTCATTCCCCTCGGGTAAGTGTATATGAAGTGGAAATTGCTGGATCTCCGGACATGCGGCAAGCCGAACTGATCTGACATCCCCGGTTGCTACCAGAATACTGGACTCCAAATGAGCACGCCCTCTCCTTACTTCATCCGGCCCATTTTTCTGCGTTATCTATCAGTCCATTTGAACACCCAGTCTCTTCAACTGAATTGACTCATCGACCGTACAACTATTCATCTCCTGAATTTAACACCCACAGACCAGAGTCGATGGAATCACCAGATCTCCCCGATCAGATCAGATTACAAAACCTTTCTAACCAGGACTCCGCTGTTTCCTCTTCCAAGGAGTCGGGGCAACGACACAAGGGCAGTAGTATCCGTCGATATCCAACACGGCGAATCAAGTTGACACAAGGCTCGGTCTTGAGTATCAACTATCCGGTGCCAAGTCCTATACGCAATGCTATCCAGCCTGAGTATCGCGATGCGGAGGGAGAACTTTCTGAAGAATTCACGCAAATGAGGTGTGAGTAGTCGCACCCAAATGCTAATTGATTCAACCCCGTCTTGATACCTGACCTTTTTTCTATTTTTATTAGACACCGCCGCTACATGTGACCCTGATGAGTTTACGCTACGCAATGGCTACAATCTCCGTCCATCAATGTACAATCGACACACTGAACTCCTCATTGCTGTCACATACTACAACGAGGATAAAGTACTGACCGCCCGAACCCTGCATGGGGTAATGCAAAACATTCGAGATATCGTCAAATTGAAGAAGACAGAATTCTGGAATAGAGGTGGTCCCGCATGGCAGAAGATCGTCGTCTGTCTTGTCTTCGATGGCATGGATCCCTGCGATAAAAACACACTTGACGTTCTGGCAACCATTGGCGTTTTTCAAGATGGCGTGATGAAGCAAGATGTGGATGGAAGAGAAACAGTCGCTCACATTGTTTGTTTTCCCACCCCAAACCCTTCGGATTCCAATACCTAGGAAGATGTTGAAATGCTGATGGTTCCTAGTTTGAATACACCACACAGTTGTCGGTTACCCCAAAGCAAGAACTTGTGCGCCCATACAAAGACGACCCTATGAATTTGCCCCCGGTGCAGATTATGTTTTGCCTCAAGAAAAAGAATGCCAAGAAGATCAACTCGCATCGGTGGCTGTTCAATGGATTTGGGCGGATTTTGAATCCTGAGGTTTGCATCCTGATTGACGCAGGCACAAAACCCGGACCTAAGTCTTTGCTAGCCCTATGGCAAGCGTTCTATAACGACAAGAACCTCGGCGGGGCTTGCGGGGAAATCCATGCGCTTCTCGGCCACCGATGGAAGAAGCTCCTCAATCCTTTGGTTGCGGCCCAGAACTTTGAATACAAAATCTCGAATATCCTGGACAAACCATTAGAGAGTAGCTTTGGCTATGTGAGCGTGCTTCCGGGTGCCTTTTCTGCCTATCGATATCGCGCTATCATGGGTAGGCCTCTTGAACAGTATTTCCATGGAGATCACACACTAGCCGAAAAGCTCGGTAAGAAAGGAATTGATGGAATGAATATCTTCAAGAAGAACATGTTTCTTGCAGAAGATCGTATTCTTTGCTTCGAGCTAGTCGCTAAGGCCGGCAGCCAGTGGCTACTCACATATGTGAAAGCATCGAAAGGAGAAACAGACGTCCCGGAACGACCAGCAGAGTTCCTAAGTCAACGGCGGCGATGGCTGAATGGCTCTTTTGCAGCATCGCTATATTCAGTCATGCATTTCAACCGGATATACAAGAGTGGGCATAGCATCATTCGGTTGTCATTGCTTCATATCCAATTGGTCTACAATATCTGCCAGTTGGTCATGACATGGCTTTCACTCGGTAAGTTGATCGAGTGCTTTGGGTCTTACATTGGTCTCACGCCAAACCACTGACATATACTAGCATCCTACTGGCTCACAAGTTCCGTCATCCTGGACATTGTGGGAACACCAAGCGCGACCAACAAGAATAAAGGGTGGCCTTTCGGCAATGAGGCTACGCCAATCGTCAATAACATATTGAAAATTGGTTATCTGGCAATCCTTATGCTTCAATTTATCCTAGCACTAGGAAATCGACCAAAGGGGTACGTATGAGCGCCTAGAAATAGGTACTCCCTTTCGCCTTATAGTTAACATTCAACCACAGGTCAAAATTTCTGTACACGCTCTCCTTCCTCTACTTCTCTGTTGTCCAGCTCTATCTCCTCGTTTTGTCATTCTATCTCGTTGCGCAGGCAATGACTCCCGAGAATCTCAAATTCGATTTCAATCATGGTTTTGCGGCACTCGTATCGGGCTTCATTGGCTCAACGGGTGGGCTGGTTCTGATTGCCCTGGTCTCAACGTACGGGATCTACTTCCTTGCCAGCATACTCTACGCAGACCCTTGGCATATGATCACTTCATCCTGGTCCTATTTTCTCGGAATGCCTTCTTCGATCAATGTTCTCATGGTCTATGCTTTTTGCAATTGGCATGATGTTTCATGGGGCACCAAGGGATCAGATGCCACCGAAAAGCTTCCATCGGCGCAAACCAAAAAGGAAAATGAAACGCCTTTTGTTGAAGAACTGGACAAACCTCAAATCGACATTGATGAGCAATTCGCAACCACTGTGAAGCGGGCCTTGACTCCCTGGCAAGAACCGATTGAGAATGAAGGGGTGGCCCTAGACGATTCATACAAAGCATTCCGAACGAATCTAGTATTACTATGGACATTCAGTAATGGTCTTCTGGCGCTATGCATCAACAACCTCAGCATCGACAGGCTGTGCCTAACGGTAAGCCGAGTTTGAGTTCCTTCTTCTATTGTTTACATGCACTAACCGACATAGTCGACATCTACAGCTCGCACGGCATGGTATTTCAAGATCATTCTGTGGGCCACTTCTGGTCTCTCAATTTTCCGATTCTTTGGGGCACTGTACTTCCTAGCGAAAACCGGAGTCTTGTGCTGTATTTCCAGGCGTTGAATCAAGCCTCAGAATTATCAGGCGCATTTCGATGTAAGACTCAAAATCTACGATATCACTTTCTTCTTATGTTTTTCATTGTCATTGTTAAATACCATGTGTCATGATTCCAAACAAAATAACAAATAAGCTTGTCTTTCAAACCATGGGTGGGGTATCCATGGATTCACCAAGAATAGAGTTCAGCTAGGTAAGCGGTGCCAAGATCCCGTGTCCGGCAGTTCCGCTTACAAACTCATCCGAGTCCCCACCGAGGGTCCCACATGTCGCAAGGGTTTCGTACGTGTTTCAGCAAGACTCGTGTGGTTGACCGAGGCATCCCTCCATGTCAGTACATGACTAGATATGTGTATGTAGACACTATCTCCTTGGAGATTTTAAGTACCTCTGAAGTAACTCTCAAAGTAACCCTAGACTATTTATCTCCGATCATTCGAAAGGACTTACTGGACAATATATTGGTGCCAAGAAAAATTTGATCTGCGGCGGAACCCTTTAATGCCTATGCCTATTCTTCTGCCTAGCAGTCGGTTCGTTGCACGGAAGGAAATGTTCTAATTCAGGACTTCCTGATTATTTTAGGTCCCAGGCCTGGATTCATCAGCATTCTACTCCACTCTTATACACTGATAACTCCTTCATCGCAGAACAGTTGAAATCGACAATAAAGTATGTCGACCAAGCTTGCACTCGAAAGACAGCAGCCTCAATCAGTGGTACGAGGTTCACCTGAAACAATCCCAACTTCACCCGGTACTAATGACAACTGCAGTGTGACCTCTGTCATTCACGCAAGGTAATGACCCCTGGGGGAATAAGAATATCTATACATATTTGATTCTACAATTTGCTGAGCAGATACACAGGTCCGGTGCGATAGGCGTGATCCATGTGGCAATTGCCAAGATGCAGGCATATCCTGTAATCGTCGGCGGGCTGTAAAGCGCAAGTGTCTGAGCAGTCGGTCCCAGGGTCGTCATTCCCGCTCTTCCCCCAGTTCTCGACGAAAAGCAACATCTGATCATCAGGTTGTTGCAGGTAACTCGGATGAAGTCTTACCAGTCGTACGCTCTATCCCAAGTCGTAATTTCAACGATCCACGTGGGCTCAAAACTGGGGTTGTATTTGACCCGGTCTTTGATGCGCAAATGACGATTCAGCATCAGCTATCCCATTTACCAGGTCTCACTCTGGACCGACGCAGCGTGCTCGAAACGGCTTTATCGGTCATCAAAATATTGTCTGACAATTCGAGAGCACTAGCACAAGAAAGTCTTAATCATCCTCAAGAGAAAGTTTCCTCTCGAAGCCCGTCTATTGAATTGCTTACCTGGATGTTGAAAGGTACCCTGATGTTTTAGATACTTCAACAACTTAAAATGTTTGGTACTAATAATATATCTCCGCAGATATACAGTCTGACAAATTTGGAACTTTCGTCATGGATTATTTCAGACATATCTCAATCCCAAAATTGAAGCAGATGGGACTTGCACTTCTTCGCAACAAACTATCGACTCACGAATCCATCGTCTACACCGTGTGCGTCAATTCTGTTGCCTACAAGTTTATCTCTACTGTTGTAAATCTTGAAGAAGACACCGACCTTGCCTTCGAGCTGAGGAAGAATGCCAAAGAGTATCGAGCATCAGCTCAGGTCGCATTAAAGCAGATCCCACTGCTGGTAGCACCCTCTCTCACACTATTACAGGCTATCATATGTGGTGTAAGCCTCTTAATTCTGTCGCTGTATTATTTCTCGACGGAACTAACCCCTTTCTAGATACTTCTTCACCAGGGGTATGGAGACATCGACTTAAGTGCGGAGCTCACCAAGGCAGCCTGTAATACCTGCATCGACTTGCGTCTTCACACGAAAGCTCTGTGTGGGTATGCAAGCGAGGAAGAGCTTTTCTGTTTCCTTTGGTGCTACACTTTGGACAGAAACCATGCATTCAAATCACGAAATCCACGCTGCCTTCTCGACGTTCGGCTACCCACAACTTTCAACGATCTTTATCCAACTTACCCTCCGATGGCCGAACATTACTTGCTTTATCTGGATCTTGCTCGGGTGCAGGATACAGTGGTCTCATATCTACCCGATATTCCATCGAATTACCACAATTCCTCATTGCGATACGGTACTAGAGAATACATGCTGCAGCAGATGCAATATATCGAACAAAGATTGAACAACGTAAGTCACGAACATCCCTTTCTCTTTATGCACAATTTCCCAACCGAGGTACAGATTGCTTCATTATCAGCTGAGTGGAAAGGACTCAACTCGCAGCCCGAAATGTCCGCCCTCAAATTCGCCTATCAATCAGTCATGACCGGGATTCTATATCTCCTCCGATTCGATCCCGGCCAAGCGACCCGGTCAAAAGAAAGCTATCTTCAATCAGCGCGCGAGGAACTTTTAGCGCTTATATCCATGTGTCACTCGGCGGGGAAGCAAACCGCAGTCAACTTTTTGAACTGGTGCGTACCCAATACCACTACTACTTATATGTTCGTTTTCTCTGATATACACCTTAGGACAATTCTGTTTTACCCAGCGACAGCATACCTGGTTCTATTCTGCAACGTCATCGCGACATCCGACATCGGTGATTTCAACCTCATGAAAGCTATCGCCGATTGCCTCGGTCAAACTGGAATCAGCTACCCCCTTGTGCAACTACGAACACTCTACCAGAAATTCTTGGGTCTTTCTCAGGAGTTTTTCAACGATGAGCGCAATGCGCTTCAGATGATTGCCTCCCCTCAGTTGGGAAGTAACCCGGTTGGGAACCCATTTGCGATTACATGGGGTGCAGATGATTTGGGTTTCAACCAGTTCGTTTTCACTGGCACAGAAAGCTTCTCTAGTATGCTGTTCATGCCAGACATTGATCCATTGCCGTACAATTTTGATTGAATGGAGTATATATAATACCGGGCTTGCATTTTGGTCTGTGGACTTGGTATGGTGTTCTTGTATGATATACACGGGGTTTCATGAATATACGATCAAATTAATTCTTCATTTTCTATGTATGATAATGATGATATACAAAGTTCTCTGAAATATTCGAGGTTATATTCCTGGTACGTACAGGTATATACCGTTGGTGTTAAGTACGGTCTTTGCGGGTACATGACAACGGTTATATATCCCGTTCTATACTATTTCAACCCACGTCTCAAAGTTCGGCTATCTTCATCATTCATCTCCAAAAAGCCGCAATAATGTTCTTTAAGGTTGATTTAAGAGACTACATATGTATAGAGACAGTGACATCACTCTTCTCATAGGTAAGCATACAATATATATAGTGACCCAACATGATGTTCCGTATCAAAGTACCACGAAACAGAAGAAAAATTGAATAAACGCGGATGTTCATTCCTATCATTGAAAATTCCATATCAAATCTGGATAAAGATTACTCGGAAAGTCGAATTGCAGACAGGGCATGAAAAGCCGAGATCAAGAAACATTGCAAAAGCTAGCAATACCTTACAAGGCTGGCGATTTTGATATGAATAGCCATCAAAGAATTACATCAGAAGAAGAACCACAAAGGGAGCACGAAATACAGAGCAAAAGAACGCAGAGCTCAAAGTCGGCTTAATTGCGACCGACACATGGTAAACTAGGGGTGCCAGGTATATCCATGGCATCGAAATCAAACAAAGAGATTCGGTAGAATAAAGTCGTCGTGGTGAGAAGAATTGAATCATAGAAACGTTGCGCCGCGTATCAAGAAATGGCCAAGTAGAAACACCGTGTTCCCATCACAAAGTTGAAGTTGAGGTTAAAAAGATACGAATTCGCTGAATAACGGACAAGACATCATCGGCTGACAAGGGTGTTGACTGTTGACCTAGTTGACACGGAACGAGTCGAAGATGACTGCATGACCAGTTAGTATGGAATAATCCTAAGAAGAAGTATTGAAGCCTACCTTCATGACCTCTGCGGCAACCACTGCCGATCCACATCAAGGTGTTCAAGAATGTGTATCGCTCATCGCCGGTCTCCATGGACAAATTGACCCGGTACTTATAGCTGCCGGGGTTGACACTATCTGCCATATTAGAATCAATGACCTTTTCGAGGACATCTTTAGCGCCTGTCAGCCATCCTTCTGTGCGCACAATGATAAATGCGGGTGGCTCGTCGACAGTCTGAAGAATATAACTCGCACGAAGGTTGGTAGTGGAATCCTTGGTGACGATCTGTGTATCTTGACCACCGGGCTGTTTTCAAAAGTTAAACACTGAACAAGGATTGGAAGTTGAGATTCAGTCTTACCAAAACGATACCCTTACCCCATCGACCGGCCCATTGGCCGCCGATGAACGAGACCCACTCTCTTTGGCCCCAGACGCTGGGGCCAACAGATACCTTGGGGTTCATTTTGATGCTCATGCGGAAATCCAGTTCTAGGGTCGGTGCGGGGATCTGAAGTGATCGGGCGACGTCGCCCTCGGGGAATGTGTGGAGCAGGTTGTTGGCGGGGATCGAGTCCTTCATCACGCTGAGATAGGTAGGGCATTCGAGCAGATGCTGTCGCTGGCGACTAGTGTTCTTCGCGCGAACTTGCTGACAATAAATACATTGAACGGACAGGCACTATTTCACACTATTAGCTTGAATGTTTCAACGCATGTGGCCGTCGAGTTCATTCGCCGTACCTTGTCTTCTTCCTTTGCGCGGAACTCAACAAAAGCTGCATGCACATCGTCCAGTGGGGGCGCGGGCAAACTCGAACTTGATGCCTTGGTCTTTGGCTTGGGAGTCGGACGCGAGGGCACGGCGCTTGGCGGCGCGGACGGAGGACCGGTAGGTGGAACTGGGGTTGCCATTGCAGTGCGGTTCTGGAGGGCCCCCAGCGGGGTCTGTAACGGAGTGGCATGAGGATTGACACCATTGGTCATGAGGGTGCCATTGGGAGTTGGGATAGTACCCGGACCAGTTGGACCTGTCGGGGTGGCTGTCGGGCCATTGGGAGTTCCGGGGTAGCCATTTGGAGGGCCGATTCCGTTAGGGGCGGCCTGGGCGGGCTGGGAAGGTTGAGGCGCGTTGGGGTGACCGCGCAGACCTGGACATTCGAGGAGATGTTGTTTCTGTCGCGAAGTGTTCTTTGCTCGAATTTGTTGGCAGTAAATACACTGAACGGAGAGACACTAAGACATGCACAAACCCCAAAACGGGTTTTCGTATGTTAGTGACGGAGACAGGTCGTGGGTGAAATATTACGAAATACACAGTCACGCACCTTGTCATCTTCCTTGGCGCGAAACTCGACAAACGCCGCGTGTACCTCCTGGTCGACAGTACGACCCATGACGAGAGGAGTAAGAGTAATAGTCTCTAGGATAGTAAAGAGAGAAAAAAAAAAGACGAAAGCAGAATGGGTAAGGGCGCGTATGGGTTGTAAAGCTGGAGGGGTCAGGGTGAGAGAAGAAAAGAAAATGGAAAGACGGAGACAGGAGAATACGCGGGTTACGCGCCCTGCGTAATTTGGAGCACTGCTTACGGTACGTGCCACCTGTACTCCGTACTGGAGGTATATTACCTATCGTTATTGTTCATTAGTCTTATTAGTCCAACTTCTATGTCTTCAATATCTACAATTTCTAGTATACTATTGTTTCACTTATTTATCTCTTCGCTTTCACTTCATCTCTCACTTGCTGTAGCTGGTATGCTCTAACTTGAAGCATCGGCCAATGGATGACACCGGTCGGGACCCTAGGAAGATGAAATATATGAGAAATAATGATGAATAGCTGCCTAATAAAAAGCAATTCCAATGAGAGCCGCCTTGAATAATCCCCATTAATAACCATGCTAAAGTTTCCTCATATACCTAAGTATAGTCCTAGAGGTGTAAGCCCTGTAAGCCGATCAGTCGCCGGGTCGGAGAATTCAGGGCAAACGAGGCACACTCGGATCAGAGATTGCTATGATTGGATTTGGTGGGGGACAATTCTCTGTGAATCTCACGCAATAAGCAAAAAAAAGGCAGAGGTAGCATGAATATCAAGATGAATACATATATATAGGAAAACGATTATATCAATATTTCCGTTATATACTTTCCCTCGTATACTTCCCCCGTATATTTGTTTTCATTTCCAAGGTTCGTGATCGAAACTTCCCCGGGTATTACTGTTACTGAACCTGTGCTATCCCGTATCCCATACGCAATACTGTCAACTACTTCAATTACAACAGGTTCCTGGTAAGATTGGGGTATAAACGTGGGAAATTAAAGATAAAATTCACTGCATTGTAGATCCGTGTCAATAGCAGGTCCCATACCTCATCCGTACCATATCACATTCTCTCTTCTCTCCTACACTTCGCACTGTAAAAATGTTCTTCCATCTGCGCATTCTGGTGGTCTGATACAGTATAGATCATGCCAATAGCGTTCATATGATCGATCGTCATGTCCATGTCTCTTCATTTTTCAGTGTTCTATCGTAGCGACAGGAACCAGTCGCACAGGACAGAGCAGAAGCCCTCACATAGCGCTTCGACAATCCACCATCATGTGTTCCTCAACGTCATTCGTTCTCGTCATTCAGATCTAGTGCGCACGGTCCACACTCAGCTCCCAGTGAGTCGTAGGAAAATCTCGCCATAGCGATAGCGGACTGCCCACTCGGTGCTCTCGTCGATGTACCCGTCTTGGCGGACATGCAGTACACCCTTCGTAGCGAGAGTTAGGACGTTCATCAAAGCCTGAGTCGCGACAGCTCGCGTTGTACTCTCGGGAGGAAGAAGGGTCGCGAATGTGGTCTGACCAAGTCTGGCCTCGACCGGGCCGGACATGTTGCTGTTCGGGCTTTGTGCGTTTCCTGCTTTGCCATCATTAGCAGTACCCATCTTGGTCTTCATGAACTCTATGAAATTCAAGCTTTCTCGATCAAGAGTTGACTTGGCACGTTCGAGAGCAGAACGCTTGCTTGGTGATAATGAGCTAATATTCTCGCGGTCTGTCGCAAGCTCGCCTTCAAGATAACGGGTAAGATCTAGGTCGTCTCCGAAATCGCCCAGGGGCTCGAGGCTAAGTCGGTCTTGTCCCCCTAGATAGCTGCGCCCGGCAAGCGGGCTGGCGCTGGTGAGACGGCTTCGTGCCTTACGTCCTTGAGAAGACAGTTCGCTGACACTGCCGAATCGATGTCTTTGCCGAGAGCCTTGAATAGAAGCAGTGATGTTCCACGGCATCTGGGATGAGTGGTCGTCAAACAGGCTTGAAGGGGCATCACGGCCGACTTCAACTTCCATATTGAGACGGTCGATGTTCTCACGGCTGAGATGCTCTGTTTGTTCGTCTCTCGCGCGTACTCGACGTCCCTCTGATATTTCATCGTCACCTGCGCTGCGCTTTCGCCCTTTTCGCTGAGGGTATCCCCCAACGGCTTCAAACAAATTCTCGCCTGAGTATAGGTTGAGCGGATGCGGCTCGTGGTCCATTCCCAGTCCGACCCCAACCGAGCCGATTCCCTGACCGAAAATCCAGAAAGCAGCGTTCTTCTTCGAAATTGTTGGAATCTTATTTTGCTGCTTCTGTTTCAGTGCTTGGACCATGTTCGCCACGTATTCATTGTTCCATTGGGCCAGCGTCATATTTCGAAGCGCCGTGGTGTCGTCAGAGATGATTTCTTTTGGGCGTCTGACCCGGCGGGTCCTCGCTGCTTCGATTTCAATACTTTCTTCAACTCCATCCAAGCCTTCATTTGTCTGGATAATTGTCAGACCTGCGATCTGGGTGTCGAGCTCCATCATGTCGTTGGTCTCGGCCACTCTAGCTTCTTCTGTATCAATCTGCATCTATCGAGCAGAGTCAGTAGACATCTTTTTGGTCTCGGCATGGATTTTTGGTACTCACCGAGTCTTCGTCCAGCTGGAGTTGCTGGTCGTCTATCGGTCCTTCGCTTTCCCTCGGCCCAACGGTAGACTTCCTTGCATGAGGGGACTTCCCTATGGCGCCGAGCTCGATAATATTGCCGTCCTCGTCAAATTCGAAGTCAGGTTGAAGGAGAACACCCTCTTCATTGCCTAGTCCTAGCCGCGTCATGTTGCCGAAAGTATCTTTCTTCTGGGCAGACCCATTGATCTCATCAATCCCTAGGATAGTACCTTCTCCCATGAAATCCTCCGATGGGAGCTCAAGATGCAGGCTTGAAAGTTGGGAAGTGCCAGACAAGCTATTGTTGGGCGACTTGGTCCAAAGACCACTCAGTTGGCTCGAGCTATCGTCCGTGGTGGCAGTGAAGTAAGACAAGTCAATTTCAAGTCCTGGCAGAGCTGTTTCGGGCAGGAAAGATGGGTCGTAGGGTAGGATCAGATTGCTGGGCCTGCGATGAGGTTAGTATTCGATTAAGTTTTTACAAGCTGATACTGCCAATCAGCAGAACATACCTGGTCTGTCCGGCTGCAGGATCAAGCCCACTGCCCGGGATGATCTTCAACTTGGAGACCATCTTGTCATGCATGGCCTGTGTATCAAGCAGTGTATACCCACACTGTTGATTATACACTCGAGAAACACCGTACCTGATACAGGCAAGTTGTTAGCATACCCATGGAGACATCACTAAGGGGTAGATCTTACAGCAAGCTTCCCTGCAGTCGAAGGGCCATGGGTGCATCTGGATTGATAATAACTCGGCATGCATTGGGAACATCCACGTCCAGGATGGCTTTTCGGTTCAGTCTTCTGGCAATGGACCGGGATCCCAGAGTTGCGACTAGCCTGTGGAGAAGGTATCATTAGTGCTAGTTGCGAAATCGTAGAAGCGCTGGGTCTTCGTACCATATTGTCGCGACACCATGCGCTGGTGAAGTGAGGACTGGAGGTGGCAGGCAGGTAAGCGTTTGGTCTGAGATAACAATCGGTCAGCGGTCCTTTCGACTTACTTTCATGACTGTAGAACATGGTTGCGGCGCAAGTGGACTCGAGTGACCCCCAGGCCCTCGAGTCTCCACACAGCTTGGGTTTTCAGATGCGGGTTAGGTGTAGTGTGACCGGATTGGGTGAAATGCTTTTCAGTGAGAGTGGACGCTGGAGAGGAAGATACCACAGCTGCTTGCCCGTGGCCTAAGGTAATGTGTGGGCGGTTCCGGAATGGTTTGGGGTGAAAGAGAGTGCAAGGTACGATGAAAGTGCCCTTGATGAACACGGGTGATGAGACTACGGAAAAAGAGGATACATGGAAGAGGGAGAAAGTGGAGGGTTGAGGTTTGAGGTTGTGCAAGTCCCAGCCTGAGCAGAAGACCCTGGATGCTGAAGTGAACAGATGTTATGCATCCCAACATACGGTCCACGCCTATAGCCTTGACAAGCTCGGGTCAAAGGTTCTCATCAATATATATTGTTTTCTAATTACAGTCACTTCAATTCATTCCCCGTTTCCAATCGTTCAATGAATCGAATCGACACAAATATCGTCCTAGGATAGGGAACAACTGTTTCAAACTCCAACTTTAAAAAGAAAAATTTACTTTTCTTGGGACTCTTTGGGGAACCGTACACAGTCATTTAAGCATAAGGGAATGAAAAATGATGAGCCGTCTGAAAGGAGGTAGCAGAATTCTAGGGAGCAAAAATGGACGAAGACCAACAAAAACCGCACTCTTTTGACACAGAAGTATAAGCGTAGACATAATCAACTATGGAAAATCTGAAAATAGATAGGAAGCACCCAGAAATGTCCAACCCAGAGCGATGTATAGGATGCACGGGGGGTATGAGACAAAAGACATGCAAGAACAACACACAAACACACCCTGATAACCACTCCTTTCAGTGGAAGCTTAGTCGAGAGGGATACCATCGTACTCGGAGTAGCCCAGAGCCAGGTTCATGTTTTCTATGGGTTCGTTAGCATCATGGCCGATGAAGTTAGATGGATTCAACACTTACGCAAGCACTGGGTGGCGGCACCCTTCAACAGGTTGTCGATGGTGGCGCAGACAACCACGCGCTCGCCGCTGGAGTGGACGGCGAATCCACCGATCTCGACACCGTGGCGGCCGGCAATGTCTTTGACAAGAGGGGCTTCGCCCACGATCTTGACGAGCTTCTCACCAGCGTAGCGATCCTGGTAGAGGTTGCGGATATCGCGAGAGGTCATCTTCTGCTTCAGGGGAATGCTGATAGAGTGCTTTATATCAATGTTAGCAATTGTGAGGATCAATGAGCGGCTGACAGGCACCTACGGAGATACCCTGGAACCAAACCGCGACGTGAGGAATGAACGCAATGTTGGTGCCCAGCTGTGCGCTGATCTCACGCTCGTGGATGTGGTCGGTCAGACTGTAGGGGATGAGGTTGTTGGTAAGGAACTGCACGTCGTTCTTGGGGCTAGGCTTGGTACCCGCGCCGGAGTATCCAGAAACACCGAAGGTGGTGGGCTGGCCGCCAAGGAACGGAACAAGAGGAGCAATTCCAAGCTGAGCAGCGGTGGCGTAGCATCCGGGGTTGGCAATGCGGGTAGCCCGGGCAATCTTAGACCGCTCAACCAGCTCGGGAAGACCGTAAGTCCACTTAGGGTCGAAGCGGTAATCAGCGCTCAGGTCAACAATGACGTTACCCGTCTGGGAACCTTCATCAACAGCATCGACAAAAGGCTTGCAGATACCGTTGGGCAGAGCCATCACCCAACAGTCGATATCGCCGTTGGCAGACATCTTGCGGACATCATCGGGACTGAGGTTCTCGTAGATGATCTCGCGCTTCTCGTAGCCCTGGAGCTTCTTGCCAGCCAGCTCACGCGATGAGACGTGACGAAGATCCATGTTAGGGTGAGCATTAAGCAGGTTGATCAGGGCCTGGCCAGTGTAGCCACGGGCACCAATGAGAGCAACTTTGGCGGGCTGGGTGTTGGAGATGTTCTTCTCCCCAAGAGGAGGGTTGGGGTTGGTAGTGGCATAGGTGCGGAAAGAGTTCACGGCGACGGCGGGACGCTTGGCACGGGACATGCGCAGAGCGTTGGTGGTAGTCGAGAACCCACGCTTCTGCTCAGCAGATGCACCGCTAACACCGAAGCCCTTGCCAATGTTGGCGGCAGCCTCAGCAGCGCGGTTAAGGCGCGCCTCAAGATTAATGTCACCGAACATCTGGCGACCGTGGGCGTTGAACTCCTGAACCAGTTGCTTCACTTCCTCGCCGGTCTCGGCGCCGTACCAGAACAGGACCTGACCATCACGGCTCAAACTGCCATCGGCCTTGTCGAAAAACCAGGTCAGGTTCTCATCGTCCTCCTTGACAGTCCATGCCAGCTTGGTGAAGTCCTTTTTAATGCTGGCGAAAACGTTGTCAGCAACGTTAGTCAACCAACCAGACTTGGTGATGGTGAAAGTAGCCAAGTGAGCCATTTGAGAGTTGGGTTGAGGGGGAAGCACAACGGCCAGAGCTTCCATAGGCTCATCGTAGTAAATCTTGAAGTCCTTCTCCTTCATGCCCTCAACGTAGCGGTCAACAACGGCACGAGCATCAAGACCCTCACGATCACGGACCAGCACCTCCTTAAGAGCCTTCAGGTCTCCAAACTCGGACAGAGAGGTCTTCACGTGGATCTTGTTACCACGGCGGATAAGGGTACCAGCGCCGGAGTCGGTGAAAAGTTCTTTTTGGAGATCGGCAGGGTGAATGATTGCGACACTGGACGAGCGAGGCAGATCGCTGAGGAGATCCTTCATCTCCTTGATCTTCAGGCGAGTGCCGTGGCGCACCCACCACTGACTCATCAGGTGGTCGTACTCCTCGTCGAGGTTGATGGCGGAGATCTTCTCACCGGTATCACCGTTGAACAGACCGCCCTTCTCAGCCAGATAGACGATCTTGAGAGGCTGCAAGGCACGAGCAAGCTCACCAGCAGCCACATCCGCATTGACATTGAGCACCTGACCGTCGGGGGTCTCGGCCATGGAGGTCAGGATGGGCAGGCATCCAGCGGCAATAGCTGACTCAATGGGCGACTTGTCAACACCATTGATCTTACCGACCAGGTTGTACTTGGGCTTATCAAGGTAATCGGCCGAAAAGACGCCTGCGGTAATGGGACGGGCACGGATACCGATGCGCTCAAGCTCCTCAACTAGCTTCATGTTCTCCTCTAGGAAGAGCTTGCGGGCGAGCGCCAAGGTCTTACCGTCAGTCACTCGGATTCCATCCTCGAAGTGAGGCTCAACGCCAGCCGCCTCCAGCATGCGGTTAAGCTGGGGGCCGGCACCGTGGACGACGATCGGGTACAGACCGACATGGTTAAGGAATGCGAGCGCGGATGACAGGGTCTGGAGGTGCTCGGTAATAATAGCGCCACCGACCTTGATCACGGCGAATTGCTGAGAGGACACGGAGGTAAAGTGTGACAGGTACTGCTGGACCTCGCGCTTAGAGCCAATATTGCTCAACAGTTGCACGACGGTGCTGCGGGTGGAGGTCAGGTGAGGATCCGTCGAGCGGGAGTAGTTGCGAGTCTGGCGCAGGGAAGTGGCAGTCTTTGCAGAGACTCGCAGAGCAGTCGGTGCGGAGAGAGATCGGAGGGGCTTGCACGAAGCTCTCCGCACAGCGGAGCGAAGGGACATCATCTTGGCAACGCACATGCGGCAGCCTCAATGGTCTCACGGTCGGCCCTGGGTGGGAGAGGCCCCAAATATGTATAAGTAGGAGGTAGGTGGAAGGTGAGAAAGTGTTTGAGTCAAAAGAGATATTTTTCAGATCATCGGCCGGGCCTCGGAGCGATAACTTGGCCCAATGACGGGGAGAAGGCGGTGGACCCCGTCTAGCGAGCGATTTATCCCCCATCTTTTCTTTACGTGCGACATTTAAATTCTTTACTTTTAGAACTGGCCTATTATTATTCTTTATTTTCTATGTTGAAGATTTGAATTATATATTATCTCCTAGAGTGGTTTTCCTTTCTTCTTTTCTTTTCTATGTGCAAAGTCTTAACCATTTGTGTGGCGCTGTAACCGGGACCATAAACCATAAAAACCATGAAACCCATAAAAATCCCAAGAAAAAGAACTCTTCAGGCGCTTCGCTCGGGTCTCCTTGGAATCTCCTTGGACTTGCTCAAGCGAGAGTATTACCTCCGAAAAAGCCCACTTCTTCTACTCGGAGATCGTGAAACGTCATCCTGCTTGGGTTTAGTCTTAGTTATCTGATCCTGTCCCTTCCTCTCACTCGTTACTTTAGGTCACCGTTATCCACTTCCCTCCACCCTGGTTGGAAGCACTCTGCGCTTCCTGCCGACGGCATATTACGAGGGCTTCTCCAAGTGGTCTAATTGAGGAGTTGGTGGACACTTATTCTCGTGCCAAGAGTTCCTAGTATTATCTGATTTTTTCCTACTCAACATCCTTCGGGAGAGGAATTTCCCGAAGCATTCATCCGGGCAAGACTTGCACTGCTACGCTCGTATAGAGACCCACGGTGGGAACATTTCGATCAAATTATATTAATAATGAGTAGACACCTGATGCCAAAGGGTTCCAGGGCATACATGATGGGTTCCTTGCAGGATGATCTCATTGGTGAATTAGGGGTCTTGGGCCACATGAACTGCTTGAGTGTTTCAACCCTCAGACCTTGTCTACATGTGCAAAATAGGAATATAAATGGTACATGTAACCAAAATCGGAGGGGAGAGTCCAATCTACTGCCAGATTCAGTCGTCTTTCTTCCATCACCGCTTGGGCACACTCCTGCAAAAACCGAGACCTAGGCCCAACAGAGACCCAATAGACGAGTGGATGTTGTCTTTGTTCATCAAAGTGTGACTAACTTTCTACATTGTATAACTACATATGATGCTGTTCAGGTACAACAACGAGACTGGACATTTGAAAAAGAGGATAAAAGCACAATAAGGGAGATTCATTGTAGTGACAAACACCCGAATGGCAATGTGGTAAGCATACTTAAACACGGCGTTATGGAAGTATCATTTACATCTTCACCCGTCGACCGGGTCGCACGTAGCGACACAACCCAAAATCGGATGATCTCGTTTCGTTGCATGGAAAAGTCAAAGAGGATTTGGTCATTGAAAACACGCCCAGAAAAAAACAGCAGGAGGTATTAGCGGCTGCGAAGAAAACGGAAAAGGCCACACGGCCCCAACAACAGTAAGCCCAGTAAAATTCAAGATCCCAGGTCCAAAGAGAAGTCGTAAGTTGCGCACACTTGAGGTGCTTAGTGCTTGGTGGCAACCACTGTGTACGGTGTAAGTGGCGAGCTGGAAGTGAAGTAGGAGAATGCCAAGCACTTACCAGACGGCACAATAATGACAATGAGGAGAACAATCACGCAGATGACTAGACATACACGCATCTTCATGTCCTTCCACCACATGTCTTTGCGCACACGATTGGCGCCTCGGCGGAAGCCCTGGGCCGAGACGGCAAGGTTGTCGGTCTTGTCCTGGAGAGAATCCAAGTTCTCACCACGTTGGGAGACCTTGTTGATGTTTTCACGCATCACACCGACAGTGTCATCGATTTGCTATGGAAGATACCACGTCAGTCCCATTTCAAGAATCAAGCGCCCCAGCCTTCGTATTTCGATTAAAAAACAAGCAGTCACCATCCACCAGATGAGACTTTTCGGGTTACTCAATGGCTGTGCTCGCTAGAAGTGAAGATATCGTCGAGTATTGACTTACTGCTTGCAAAGCGGCGGTTCGCTGGTTGCCATTTTGACCGGTGGCAGTGGCTCCGGAGCCGGAGGGGATATAGGGGTCGTAGGGTTGTTCGGAGGCAGCCATTATGAAAGTCGTGAAAGAATTTGAGAGAAGATTAGATTTGGATTGGTCAGATATTGGGAGTATCTAGACGATCTCGCGAGAGCACTAGGGGTTGCGCTGTTTTGATGGGGAATCGCAACAAAGGGGGAGTCTGGGGGACTAAAATCGACGCAGACGGTGTTTATGGAAGAAGAGCTATCGTAGAATGATAAAAATTGGGATGTAGCGCAGAGGCAAGTGACGGAGGGAAAGGATTAACGGTGTTGTCTGGAGTGAAGCTGACAACCTGAGTTGCCGCTGAGGCGGCTTTGCCCAGAGTCACGTGTTGTGGCGTTGTCAGTACAAAGCGTACTATGCAGGCCCCCGGCTCTCGTCTTTGGTTTCTTCGATATTAATTATTTCGAGTCTATGGGCATTAGCATTCGGTGTTTGCGAAAGGCCATTCGCTTGCTTAATCCGGCGCCGACGCTTTGTTGGTTTCCTTCCAAAATTAAC
This sequence comes from Penicillium sclerotigenum, assembly GCA_928213465.1. NCBI lineage: Eukaryota > Fungi > Ascomycota > Eurotiomycetes > Eurotiales > Aspergillaceae > Penicillium > Penicillium sclerotigenum. The sequence continues at coordinate 16,406 of CAKMRK010001386.1, read as the reverse complement.
ACCAACTGAAATTTATCTACCGCAAACAGGCACAATATGGGAGTTACACCATAAGGATGTGCAATAGTAGATAGTATTAGGCTTTTCTACGCTTCGCGGAAGAGAATCCATAACTTTGTATATTTTCTCGGTGCATAAATAGTCTCTAAATCTCTAAAGATATTGATGATTATATGGCTGCCTATTTATACTGACAGAAGCGTGTTGCTCGAGGAACCATGGACACGTGCTATTATTAGTAACAACTCGCATTATGTAACATTATCAGGGCCCGTTGATGCCATTTCATTAGGCACGTCTACAAACTCGGATACCTTGATGACAGTCTATTCATGGATGCTACGGATATTATTAGTAATGATAGTATCTGAAGGTTGTGCAGACTTACTTTTATGATTTCCTGCATTATATAGAGTTCTCCTGCAGCCTCTGGAATAACACCGAAGGTACTCATAGCTTCAAGCCAATGAAGGAAATGCTTCTTAAGAAAGGCGTACATTGTGTGGATCTCATATGAATTTGGATAGCTTCGTTCCGGATGACACATCCAATGACTTTGATATCGCAAGAGGCAGTACTGCTCCTCTGCACTCGTTTTGCTTTCAAGAGGCCTTGGATTTTCAGCGCCACAAGTACCCCATCTGAGGCCTTGGTCTCGCTCACTCATTAATGCAATGCATCTTTCAAACATGGAACGATGTGCTTCTTTCTCACGAATGGAAAAAACAATCATGATTGTTTTGTTGATCAATCGCTCGAAAGCTTTGTGGAACAGGCCTATCAATAACGATGACCTTTGTGCCTGAGTAATAAAGTGTAAATGACAAAAAAGGATGCCGAAGATCAGTGCTAGGTGCTGATACAGAGGGCCTTGAAAGTAGACAGATATGGTTGTCAAAACAGCATAATCCAACAACCACAGCCGGAAGCGATTCTTGCGTAGCCAACACGCTGTGGAGGACAGTATCGGCCAAACTAACCAGCACATCTCTTCGGTAACCAAGCTTACTGTATCTTGTACAAGTAATTGCTTTAGCGATGGATGGATCAACTCCACTGCCTCGTTAGCGGAGCCTTTCCCTGCGATCGAGAGAATGTCCTGAAAGGCCCGCAGGGCGTCGTCCACTACAAGGCTGTCAAGGGCAGTAATGATGCCCACTTCCTCCTTGGTCAGTGGACGCAATGCGATGGCCAGACAACGGAAGACATCCATCATTTCCTTGCAGTGAGACTTCCCATGCACACACTGAAGTATGTTGAGAAGCATCATGTTGTAAGTTGTATATAATTCAATCGGAAGCAGCTTGTCAAGGAACGTCAAATCCCCGTCGACTATTTTCTGTTGAATCAGCCTATTGTCGAGGAGAGAAATGGCCAATGCAACCCATAAAAAAGTCCCGTTGGCTCGTTTGGTCAGAATGTCACAGTATTTTGCTCTTCCTTGTTCCAGCAGGCAACTTTCTTTGACAATTATTCGAATGTCTTCTTCAGTCCATTTGATATTCTCATCTTGATGTAGATCAATCATCAAGTCCGTTTGTCGATGCAGATCTGACGGACGGCTCAAGATAATGACTTTGACGCGATTCTTCTTCTCTTGTCGATTTTCGTTGCATATTTTTCTTAACTGGCTCGTTAAATGGATTTTTGAAGAGCCATCGCATTGATCCAGTCCATCTAACACAAGGTAAACCTGATGCTTCTGCGATATCATCCGTATAATTTTCTCGACACAATCCCAAAGATCTGCGATATAGGACTGACTAAAAAGATCTTCCTCTATACCAGAGAACTTGTCTGAGACTATCCTATACAGCTCCTCTGGATTATCCGACTCCAACAGTTGATTCAATAGACCAAGGATCACTGCAAGCTCTGTGGAACGCAGGATGTCTCTTTTATCACAAAAGTAATTCAGTACCGTATCGTTCTTTCCCAGTTGGCTAGTCAAATGTGTGGCAAGATGAGTCTTCCCCTTTCCAGGACCCCCATGAATCCAGAGTAATCCAGGAGTGTTGGTATCGTTGCTATTCCAGGACACGAAGTTTGGAGTTTCTCCGAGCCATTTGCAGGTTTGGGGGTTCACTTCTTTCTTTCGTGGACTAGGACCGAGTTTCTTGACAAGAGCTCCCTTAATCTTTTCTTTTATGGTTTTTTCCGCTACCAAGGGTCAATATAAGATAACTGAGTAATAGCATGGAACATGCCTCCGAAATTGAAGTTAATATCTCCATTGACCTGGGCCGATAGAGACTTGGTGGTGTTGTTGCGCACGATATGATGCATAATATCTTGATCCGCATCCATAAAAACAACGCAATGTTTCGCTTCAGTAGCGCAAGGCTGGCAAGTCCCAATGTTGGTAGAACGGAGTGTGACCATTTGTGGAGTTTCTTCAAAACGTTGAACGGCCAGGGGTGTGTACATGTACCTTTCGCTTCACTGCTTTTATGAATTGTCTGGGCTAAGACATTGGGGCTGGGGGGGAGGAGAGGGGAGGGGGGGCCAAAGAAATGAATTCTCGGCCAATTGAGGTCAAGCAGAATGCAGCACACGTCACAAAGGCGCTAAGAGCTGGGCAATATTATACCTAGGTAGAAGCCATCATCCTATGGTTACGCGCCCACGCAAGTTACTTAATTACCTTTACTTAAACATATATGCAAGAAAGAGTGATAATAAACTAGTACACATCAATTATTGCTAAAAAAAAGAACAAAGAACAACATAGATCAAGACAAATAGCAAGACGTATTTAATGGCATGATCAAACAGGAGAGAGGCAAAGACGGTGCCAGAAATAGGATAGTTGACCTGTGAGCTGGCTGGACCAGCCTCGTTATCTCTAATCTCAAGGTGACTGATGGTCTTCCACTCATCTTCGCCGACTGGTCCGTTGATCTGGAGCGCTTGTGGTCGCGTTAAGTTGCCAATAATTATTCGAGTAACTCCTTCATTGGGAATAGATACGCCAATCTGATTTGAATCATCTGGGCCTAGAACAGCTGTACGGTCTTTTATTTGTGAATTGTTAGTTTGAACACATATCCTTTGAAAATGACTTATCGGACACTTACCATGCAGAGACTGATGTTTTATGAGACTCGCAATCCCCAATCCCTGTCCATCACCAAGCAGCTCCTTTACAGTCCGACCAAGCTGCTTGATTTTGGCAGCGTTGGCGGCAATAATGTCTTGGCCATCACGTGTAAGTTCAACATTGGCGACTTGTACGTGCAGGATGATGTTTGTCTTCGCAGTATTCATTCTTTCCAAAATCTTGGCGAGATGTCCCTCATCTTGTGATCCATTGGTGAGTTGATTGAGTTGATAGGCAAACTGGCGTGGAATAGACTTCTTCCCTGAATCTAGTCGCTCGAGGATCTTGAGGAGCTCCTGTGACAGATCCTTCATTTTTTCCAACTCGGATGTTACGGCCGCTGTCTCAAGTCCTCCCTCACTGTGAACAACTCGTATGACACTCTCGGTACGTTGTAACTCTTCATGGTGCTGTTTGAGCAAGCTGGATGAGTACGAAACTTTGAGTCGGCCCGTGATCGTGATTGAGGTTTCCAGCAAGGCTAAGACGTTAGCGGCGATAGAGAGAGGGTCCTTATATTATCGTTAGCAAAGACACAGAGTGAAGACTCCACTAACTAACCATGAGGTTGGCCGAAATACTCGGTATCCAAGTAAATATATAATATGCGCTTATATAGCTTTGAACAGATGGTCCGCTGAAGGCAGCTTTGAAGAATATCACTGTTAGTACTTGTTGGAGATTATAAGAGATTGATAAAGTGGCGCAGCTAGAACATGGGGGCATCAATTGTTGATCAGTTACGCCCAACGAAACGAGTGATTCATTTCTCAGGCGCTAAGAATCACCCCTACCTAACATGATTTACACGTTGAGCGCTATCATCCTGCCATTACGCGCTCATGCAATTTACCTGACAATCTAAACTTAGACATATGCATAAGGAGCTCTAGTTGTTTCACTAAAGTGAACTGGGAGATTGAGGACTGTTTTTCTTGTTAGCCGCTGACTCCCCCCAAATAGGGTGCATTATTGTACATCACCTTAGTACATGCATGTAAACCCATAGGTTCTTTGGGCTACGATCCACTTTTATTCTACTCAGACCTATCAAAAGCCCTTCTTCAAGCACTGTTCAGCTAAAGATAGTCCACCGAGAGCCAACCCCTCTCAGGACCGGACTCTTAGCTGCAAGCCACATGCAATCTCCAGGTGTACAAGGAATCATTTATAGCTTTGATCGGGCTTAGTGAGCAATAGGATGAGCAGAGTCCAAAGATCATAGTTTGTGTAGTATATGCGGCTATATGCATAGGGTAGTACATATGTTGTACATAGTATATACCCGTCATGATTTACAGCTTTTGCATCCGTCGTACTTTTGTAAGGGCATGTCATACAAAAGGTACCTAGTTTCAAGATTGATTGTTCAGAGTTAGTTGAGTGGAGCACACCAATATAGAGCAGTTGTGTTAGATACTTGTCATGATTAGCTCTCAAATGTGGCATCAAGAAAGGGCGAAAGTGTGTAAATCTTGTAAAAGTCTACAGAAAGCGAAAGGGGACAACAATCTATAATACCAATCCTTGGCCAATGACGGTCCATCAAATTTCCTGTCGTGGATTTGCAGCTTACCACCCACCCTTAACGAGGCCGGAAAAACAAAGGTAGAATTGTAGAAGCGTATCACTTCGGTAGTCGATGGTGTATATAACTCCTACATCCGCAAGCTCCCATCTCATGACCACACAAGCACTCAGAGCTACCCCCTAATAGCCTTCGCAACAGTCTCTTCAATAACCCTAATCATCTCCTCCGTATTCTTAGTATCGAACGGAACCATATGCTTCGAACCATGATCATAGAAAGCCGCCTTGGAGGGCTCACAAAGCTCAAATAACTTCACGCCTTCATCAAATAGCGCGTCCGCCTTACCAACGATATTTGCCGTCGGAATGGTAATCGGATACGTATCCGGCTGCGGCGCGATATGCTCCAGTCCAGAACTCTCCCACGGGGCCGCGCCGCAGATAAATACCGCTGCGCGGAATAGCGGCGGTTCGGCTGGTTGTGTCTTGCTTTGGTGGATTAGAAGTGAGGCTGCTAGTGCTGCGCCTTGCGAAAAGCCTATCACTGCATCGAATGGGCCTTCTTCGGCGATGAAGCGCTTGGTGTGACCGAAAGCTTCAAGGATGCTGGAGCCTGGTGAGGAACCTCGGGTGTAGTGGTTATAGAAGGGGCCGTCCACTATGCCTTCGAGTTCTGGTTTGAAGTTAGGTTAGTAGATGTTGGTTGATGCAGTGGGTAGCTGTGTGCAGGGAATAGGGCTTACCCTCTTCAACTTTGGCGTTTATCTTTCCGTTCATGAATGTGAAGCGGTGGCCGCTTTTCTCTAGTACCTGGCGGAGGCCTCCAATTTGGATTTCAAATATCTGCGACTGGTTAGTATTTTCTATGCTGAAGTGAACCGTATGCATACTTCTCCATTTGTGCCGCCGCCGTGCAAGCACAGAAATCGCATTTTGCTGCTTTTGGATATGGTCTCAATGCTTTGAAGGTCGAAGTATAGTTTGTTTGACAAGCAATAGATTATAGTAAAACAGTTCAGAATTTTGTGTTACTTGGAAAAGCAAAAAGAGTCAAGGCCTACAGGACAGGTGGCAAGGAGAAGAGGAATCTCAAGAGGTACAAGGGGGATCAACCTGCGGGGGTGCTTGCAGGGCTGGACTTAGCTTGGCGATGAATTTAGCATGGTCTGATGTGAGATATACAAAGATCGACAAGATACAAAGGTTTATTGTATTCTGTGTTACTTGTTATTACCAAGTTTAATAAGTTTATTAGACATCAGGCCAGTATTTACAGAGTACATTGTATACAGAAACTTGGTCTACAGAAACAACCTGGGAAATCCTTCAGTACCTATACTATCACCTATACTAACTATGTACTCGGTGCAGAAACGAATCCCTGTCATGTGGACCAATAGGAAATCTTGATAAGATCAGAGATCTTCGAAAAGCCTTGGGAGTCTTCATATCTCTCCCTACCACATGTGGAAAAAAAAAGAAATGGTGTTATTCCTTGGCCCTAAGCCATTATTGACCTCTGACTACTTAATTCCCGCCCCTGAGCTAACCTGATTTCAACTTCTACAACCCCCCATTCTTTATTTTGATCTGAATGGATCTCCGTGATATTATAGCCACTCGTGGCTTCGCGACCTATAGCTTGCGTCATCCTCGGGAGGCGCTGTCGAGTTTTGGCCCGACTTTGAATGAGGCCACCTTCGGCTATTTAGGGACATCCTTCCAGCCAGAGCGCGATATTCGCAGCCTGGACGGCAAGGTCGTCCTTGTCACAGGAGGTACATATGTCTTTTTTCTATTTACAGCTTTCAGAACACTAATACTGCGATTGATCCAGGCAATACCGGCCTAGGCAAAGAGACTATTCTCCAACTCGCCAAGCATCGCCCGTCGCGCATCTACATGGCCGCCCGCACCGAGAGCAAAGCACGCGAAGCAATTGAATCTTTACAAAGCCAGCTCTCCTCCCCCGCCGATATCCGATTCCTCGCACTCGATCTATCTTCCTTCAAATCCATCCGCGCCGCCGCAGACAAGTTCCAGTCCGATAGCGATCGCTTAGATATCCTAATCCTAAATGCGGGCACGATGGGCAACCCGCCCACCACGACGGAGGAGGGCTTTGAGGTCCAGCTCGGCACAAACCATATCGGTCACTTTTTGTTAACCAAACTACTTCTGCCCACCCTAAAAAAGACCGTTGATCTCCAGCGCGTCAAAGATGAGGTACCCGATGTCCGCGTCGTGACTGTCGCTTCGGCCGCTCACGCTGTTGGCCCCTCCACCTTTGAGGAAATTACATCTACCCCTGGCTTGTTGGCTGCCAGTACGTGGACGCGCTACGGCGCTTCCAAGTCGGCTAATATTCTCTTTGCATCCGAGCTGGCCCGGCGGCATCCTGATATCTTGTCTATTGCTGTGCACCCCGGTGCGGTTGACAGCGGGCTCTATGGACATGTGAAGAGTCTAAACTCGGTGATGAACTACGCTATCGCTGCCGCTGGCTCCATGTTCTTCCGTAGTATCGCTACTGGAGCCTTGAATTCTCTTTGGGCGGCTGGTACGCAAAGGGAAAATCTTATCAATGGAGCTTACTACACTCCTGTTGGATACCGTAGTGGCGGCACTGCACCTGTGCAGAACGCGCGATTGGCTCACAGGCTCTGGGATTGGACCGAGACCCAGGTTTCAAAGCGAAAATGAGGCATGTATGAATGTATGAAATGACTGAAATTTTACTAGCGATTTAGCTTGTTTCTGCCTTTTAGAATCTACATTGATTACAATACGCGTTGCCATTTCCCGTCTGTAAGAAGCCGGGAGCGTGGAGGCAAATGGCATCATGATGATTTCGAAGTCGGTCATGCTGTCCTAGTCCCTGGATGAGTGTCCACGTAGCTTGTTCATTTCAAATATTGGCCCAGAATCAAAGAAGATATCCCTTGAGCGGAGATTCAACCCCAAATCCTGTGTGTCTCACCAGACACTATCACCAACATGGGTCACATCGTCGTGACTGGCGGATCCGGCAAAGCTGGCCAATTCGTCATCAGCCACCTTCTCAGCGCCGGCCACAAAATCCTGAACCTGGACCTAATGGCATTGGAACGCCCAGGCGTGCACACACTGAAAACCGACCTCGCCGACAGCGGCCAAGTCTTCAACGCCCTGTCGGGCCAATGGACGCTCCGCGAGCCCTTCCCGGAAGGCCTCCCGCCACGCCCAGACGCCGTAATCCACCTTGCAGGCTACGCACGGAACATGCTCGTACCGGACAACGAGACCTTCCGCTCGAACACGCAGGGCACATACAACATCATCGAGGCAGGCTGCAAGCTAGGGATCCGTAAGATCATTATCGCTAGCAGCGTAACAGTGTACGGAGTAGCTTTCGCGCAGGGCGATACGAACTTCCCCTCATTCCCGATCCACGAAGACCTAGACGTCAACCCGACGGATACGTACGCGATTGCGAAGCTGTGCGGCGAGCGCATCGCGCGGGGTTTTGCGGCGCGCTTCGGGGTGGATATCTACATCCTGCGCATTGGGCGCGTTATCGAGCCCGATGAGTACAACAAAGATATCTTCTACAGCTATGTGCATGAGCCGAGCATGTGGAAGGTGCATGGATGGTCATACATTGATGCGCGGGATCTGGGTGGGATGTGTGAGGCGGCGTTGCGGACTGATGGGCTTGGGTTCCAGGTCTTCAATGCTACTAATGATCATATCACCAATCTTAGTCCTACAAAGGACTTTTTGAAGTCGCAGTTCCCGGATATACCTATCACGCGCGAGATGGAGAAGTTCGAGGCGCCGTTTTCCAATGCGAAGATAAAGAAGCTCCTTGGATTTGAGGAGAAGCATCCTTGGCACAAGTATTTTAGTAATTGGGAGAAGAAGCAAATTGAGATAGAGGAGCATGAAAGGGCTAGTGGTTAGTAGTTAGGATGGAATGAAACTGTGTCCACTGCTGATTGTGGCCTTGGGTATATATCAAGGTTGTTCGGCATACAATAAGGATATTGAAACAAATGAAAGCAGTATGAACATGAATCCAATCTTCCAATATTGGTTGAACTATATGTCATATATCTCGATCTCCTCCCCCGTCATACTCCGTCCTCAAGTCCCGATTAGGGTTTAGCCGAGCATCAAATATCCCACAATCCAACAACCCTGGGACTGGCGAATAACCCAAAATCCCCAAGAAGAACAACAGATAGATTATATTCCAATAGAATCAATTTATAAAACATACAAAAGTGTAGATATCAAACAAAAAACAGCCCCGTGAACCCAAATCGGCGCATTAGCGAATATTGTCAAACTCCCCACACAAAATTCTTGGGGATGCATCATCATTCCACCCACTTCCACTTCACGTTCCCTCTTACCATCTCCCCCTCAACCCTTTTTTAACGGTACGCAACAGAAATTATATGTGATTGTTGAAATACTTGAACAATTCAACAAATTTCTTCAAATCCTTGAATTTCACCGAATTCCCAGCTAATCCCGCGCCAGGCGATCACCCCTCCAGACTTCATCATGGATCAGGCAAAGTTGGCTAGAATGCAGGCGAGCGTTCGCATCGGTATGTTTCCGTATCTTTTTCAAGGGGGTTTGAGCTTGAGATATGATCTGGGCCATGACGTGGAGCTGCGATTCGGTGGGAATTGGTAGCCCTGGAGCTTGGTCATATCTTGATGCTTCTGCCCAGGCGCAATTTACTTGCATGTCTTGGAGGAAATCGTGGAAATTTGATAGCTAACATGGTTTCTTTTTGACAGGGTACGTATATTCTGTTACAGACTTGTTTTTATCTCGACCTATCGATTCCCTATGGAGGAAATGAATTTTCGAACTGCAATACCCGGATTCAACACAGCCGATAGTCAGACTACGAATTTTCGAGTTCTCGAATCTATGCGACAGCGCTATATCTCAAATATCGAAGATAGATATCGCATGGCTCGGAGGATCCAGTCTGACTCTCGGTCTTGTCATGAATCCTCGCATTCCTTCGATCTTTTCGGATCCCCCTCCCCCATTCATCCACCCCCACCACCTCATATTCACCCACTTATCCATACCGAGCCAACCACATTTTTCAACCGTCCCATGTCCAACCAACTAACAATTTTATAGTGGCAAGGGTACTCCCCGCCGCAAGGTCAAGAAGGTCGTCCGCAACTCCGGCGCCGATGACAAGAAGCTCCAGGCCGCCCTCAAGAAGCTGAACGTCCAGCCTCTCCAGGGTATCGAGGAGGTCAACATGTTCAAGGAGGACGGCAACGTCATCCACTTCGCCAACCCCCGTGGTGAGTAGCAAGCACCCCGCAATCGACTTTGGCCTTTTCAATACGAAAAAGAGGAAGAACAAGAAGAAGGAAAGAGGAAAAAGAAAGACTAACCATTTCATCGCAATAGTCCACGGCGCTGTCCCCTCCAACACCTTCGCCCTGTACGGCAACGGTGAGGAGAAGGAGCTTACCGAGCTCGTCCCCAACATCCTGAACCAGCTCGGCCCCGACTCCCTCGCTTCCCTTCGCAAGCTCGCCGAGAGCTACCAGAACATGCAGAAGCAGCAGGGTGATAAGAAGGACGATGAGGAGGATGATATCCCCGACCTCGTTGATGGCGAGAACTTCGAGACTAAGGAATAAATACGCCTAGATGCGAACTAAATCGAGTCTTTAAAAAACTTTCGTCTACGATCAATGAAATTTAGGCTCCGGTTTGAGAGTTGTTTTTTTGTTGAGTCTTTTTCTCTTTTTCTTTCTGGTTGTTTCATCTCTTCCTCATGGACAGGGTTGATACATGGGTTTATAACGTATCAGGGTTATTGATGCACCTGGTGATGGGAAAGATGGAATTCTACCGCCGACGGCTTGATGATTTTATCTCAAGTTGAAGCAGAACTGTGAGGAATTGTACTTGTTACTATTCTATGGTATATCAATTTTGTGCGCGGCCTCTCGACAGGACAGGACAGTCTATTATGTCTGCATCAGATGCAGCTATCGTACACATTATCCATTAATCGAAGCCCGAACCATTTTGTCAAGCCACTGACCCCCCATGCCTTGCGCAACGCGCGCAGTACTGTCGAGGACCCTCTCTCTAGCTGCGTAGCGATTCGGATTTTAGGTCGATCGCGCGAAAGAGTTCGCAATTGGGGCGGAAGTTCGGTGATGTAGTGAATAATAAAAAACGAAAAGGTAGTCCATTTCCTTAGTACTCAATGGTCTCCATGTCGCCTCAACTATCCTCCTTCAGTCCGCACATATCCGTTCTTAGGAAATAATCGAACGTATGCCAGAACCTCCAATAAAGGCCAGATTTTTCAGAGTCGAATGTGCCGTCTTCGCGGAGCACCGGGCCCTCGCCCACGATGTCACCTGTGAACCAGCTCAGGATGGGGATTGAGCGGAGGATGCGCTCAGTCATGGTTGGCTGTGGGGGAAGGGCCTCGAGCATGGGGCGCAGCTTGGTACGGCGGACTGTTGGGATATGCGTCATAAATTCGTTGTCGGGGATGGGCTCGGTCTGGGCGGGAGCTCGGCGTTGGTGGACTGAGGTACGATCGTTACTGGACGAAGCTCCTGTCGTCCACGTTGACGAAGACGTTGTTGTGTTGAAACTGCCTTGCTGGAACGAAGGTGTGGCAGTTGCAGTTGCAGAGGTTGCAGTGGATGTAATTGTACCAGCGATCGTCGATGAGTCGACCGAGTGCCTTTCGTCCTCTGGCAAGTCCGGTACACTGGAAAGGTTGTTCATAGCAAAGGATCGAGGCAATGTCATGCGGTCCTGGTCTTTGCTGGAGTTGGTGAGGAAGGTGGTCGAGTGCGAGGTGGTCAAGGTGCGCGGTGCTTTATTGCGAATCCGACTACTCGCGGCAGAGTCTGTAGGGATGGGGGCGTCTTCGGCTGGGCCGTGGCCATGGTACAGCTCACAGAAGACCAGGTGTCCATCGATTTCCTGTGGCGAGTAGAAGCACGCACGGTCTGCGGATTGGGTTGAGTCGTAGGTAACCTTGATCCAGTGGTAGCCACCAGCATAGCGCTTCGACTTGCGATTCGCATCAGCCGACAGGTTTCGGATAACAACGTCGCCTCCGCTCAATAGCTGGGTGTAGTGGTTGGGTAAATTCGGGTCGTTGCGAGGGTAGTCTTCGCAGATCATGCCCTGGGAGATGCGCTCGTATTTGTCGATCACCTTCCACTCGTTGTCCTTGTTTTTGTATCCATAGAGTATGCATTCGGTGGCGACCTTCTCTGTTTGCTTCCGTTGATTGTCAAGACTGGATGACGATGATGACTTGGGCAAGCCATGTGTTTTCTCCTCCTCCTGCTGTTGCTGTGAGAATAACCGACCGAACTCGGCGACGTTGGGGTTTTCGCGCTTTGCTGGTGTTCCAGTCCGTGTTCGTGAGCGGGCATTATCGTATCGAGCATTTCTTCTCTTGCCGAAGGGTCCTGATTCTTCAGGTGGTCTTCGAGGGTTACGAGATTCACTAGGAAATATTTTGTCAGCTTTGATAGGAAAGGAGCAACAAATCTCATCGAACATACTCTTTGTAAACATAACCCCAAGGGAGGAGGTTGCCATCCTCGTCTCTGGCGCGTTCCTCCGGTGGCACGGAGTGGTACTCCATAGTGGTAGATGGGATGTAGTCAGGGATTGGGTAAATGTGAGGTCAAGAGAAATGAAGAAGTGAAAGCTCAAGGAAGGGAGGCTCTGCGAGATGAATGTACTAAAGGGCAAATTTGTTGGACATCGAGGGAGCCAAAACTTTTGGTAAACACTGGTTCGCCGGGATACGGTCACGTGGGGCCATATCTACCCAAAAAGAATTCCAACCAAAATCCAACCAAATCCAAACTTGATGTCTTCTTTTCTTCTGATTGAGTTTTTTGCTCATCCGATGATTGATTTTGAGAAATAAGCTCACGCTGAGTAGTATTGTTGGATGGAGTTCTTCGCAGTTCAATTTTAATCTCAATTTTATCATCTCCATCTAATATGGGAATTACTATCACGATGTTAAATTGCTAGGTCAATCTTGATGCAAGAATGAAATATGCCCAGCATCACTTGCCAATTCACACCGTTCTGCAAAATCTCCTACTTCTCGCCTTCGTTGCCGGACATATTCCACGAACTGATTGAGAGGACAAGACTCCCCAGGACCCGACTTGCAGAAAGGCAACGGTATGATCCGATCATTTACATTGATTCGGACATATGGACCCTCGTGGTTTGGTGGACAAGATAATCGTTCAAGCGTGACCCTTGCGCCCATGGGTAGAACGGGAGAAATGCGCCATACACGGTTTGCGGGAACATGGGTCGTGGGAAGGAAGTTCTTTGTCGCCAGTAAAGATCCCAAGGGCTGTGAGAAATGGGGCTATATCGCCATCGTGTGCGCTGCGTATCAAATAATTAGTAACAATGCTTTTCATACGAGACAAATGATGGGCTGGGCTTACAAACTCAAGTATATACTTCCAGCCATCGGTCCCTTATGAAGCAGTCCAGTTGTTGCATTCAACCAAAGCCATCCCATCGCACCAGCGTATGGGCTGCCTGGTCCCGCGCGATAATACAGTAGCAAATCTCGAGCATACTCGAAGTTATACCAATCCTGCTCGGTAAATACCTTACACCACGGACTTGTTCCTCGCACCATAATCTCAAACCCACACATCTCCTGCATACCATAGACCTCCTCATTGGAAAAGTTGTTCAGACTGATGTTGTCCTCGTAGATCAGGCGGTTTGCAATTGCAGGAATGTAGGTTTCCTGAAACTGCGCAAGCATCTCCAAACCATTATCATGACCAAGAACGGTATCTTCGAGATACCTGAGACAGGTATTACCTGGGGTCAATGTGTCTGCACCCCTTTCAAAAGATTCAGGAATAACCTGCAACTGTGCTTTTCCAGAGCTCTCCCAGTCTAGGCCAAAAAATCCAGAAGCGAAATGACGAGCTGTATCAACCACGCGACCCGAGTCACTCGCCCATAGACGGGTGCGAGTGTCTCTTGGGATCAGATCTTCATATCGTGTCTTGAATTTGACACCGGTCGTGAACTCACCCAGCGTTCCAGCGTAGGGGCCGGTGCTAGTTAACTGCCCAAAGTCTCTTTCAGGGTTGTTGGAGAAATAGGTCCAGTCATTCAAGAATGCAAGTGAGCCATTGAGCGGTAGGCCTATCTCTTGCACTCGCTTCAGAAATTGGAAATGTCCTGTCATTGAAAATATTAAAACATGTTTATACTCAACCGAGAGGCCGACCTACTACTCCCGGCAGAAGGTGTTGGATATCGTTCTCCGTGGCGAGATAACTAGATTTCATTAGCAAAAGCGTGATAAGAAATTGTTGGAGCCCATACTAAATGCACTTGGTCCACTAAGCATCCCTGTGGGGGTACTAGATTTGAAGCTGCACCTTCACCGGCGTTCTCAATCCAGGGCCCATTTCCCCCAAGATGGTGGATAACATTCCACTCCTTCCCTAGAGACTGCTTTGGGCCTGTCACATCAGACTGGGATGGAGGAAACCATATTGTGCACCTCCCAAAATAGGACACAAATTGCGAAGACCCAGACCCTTGGTAAATAACGAGACCTAGGGCAACAGTGAAGAGGATTATTGAGATCTTCAATAATGATCGAGGGAAAGGCATAATTTACCGTGAATCATACCAAATCCAGGAAGATCAAGGCGTTGATACATGAGTTGGGCCACGGTTCGACATTTGGGGAGGTGCTTATGTCAATCCCTTTGTGCGGGCTGGGCATTCTACAAGGGATTGAGACCCAGGCGACCTAGATGTTTATATGTTTATATGTTTATATGTTTATATGTTCTAGTTTAGCACCAAAGGATTCTCAATAATTCATGAAAGACATCACAGCATATTTCTAAATCCCAAAAGTCGAAGTATCTAATTACATGAATCGAAAATTCTCATCTATATCCCACATTCCTATCACATTGCCGCCTCAGCAGCGAGACTGAATGCATGCACACTTCCTCATAACTAGAAAGCCGAGGAGTTCTCATGACTCTTGCTATCACTCGTCACTCGTTCATCGTCGGATGCATTACCCCAACCACCACCTCCAGGTCTAAGTCAAAAGAATTGCCAGCATATATCTTTAGATGAACGAGGAAGAACGTGGATCACTCACGTATGAATCAGGATCCGCTCCCCAGGTTGGACCACGAGCTCCATCTTGCCACCAATATTAATCGTTCTCTCCGTTCCATCGAGCTTCTTCACGTAAAGATTCAAGCCTGCTTGTCCAGACTCACCTCCTGCCAAGCCATACGGACGATAGACGCGCCGTTCACTGAGCATAGACACCGAAAGAGGCATGCAAAACTCCAGTTCACAGATAACAGGAAGCGACCAACGCCACCAGTCCCATCTCGGATACAAGACCGGCGGAGGATGACCGCGCACCGCAGGTCGTAGACCTCTGCATCTGTGATGCTTGTATTTGTTATGTGGAGATGTACACCTGATGTGCCGTTCCAAGATGGCCCAGCACCTGAGCCGCCGCAAATTGTCTCACCAACTTCGAATCCAGGCACTTCAACACCGGTCTTAGGATACGCCACCCATACCAAATGAGATGATGTTGCAGCAGCCCTAAGAGGCAGCACAGGCATTGAATGCATCCAAAACGACATCTGTAATACACTGCGACGTGATAGGATTACCGGCGCAGACAGCGGCATGGCCAGAGGGACTGAGCAGTGTACCAGAGGGAACTATTACATTGACCGGGGCAAGACAGCCCTGATTGAGGGTAATATCAACGTCAATCAGCGCACACAGACTGTTGATAATAGCCGAGTGGGCGATAGCTTTGGGTGCATTGAGGCAGTTGAATGTCTCCTGGCCTGTGCCTGTAAAGTCGAAGTCCGCAGACCCAGTATCAGAATCGATGTGGGTTTTCAACTTGATCTCTGTGCCGTCGTCCATGTAGTCAGAGAATCAAAGAGGAACTCCCTTGTTCTTACGGCCAATAGACTTGAGCAGTTCACAGACAGCGACTTCTGCGTTGCGCTTGATTGGGTCCATGTAGAAGTGGACTACTTCCAATGTGTTCTCAATGACCAGAGCTTCCAGAAGCTGTGCACCCTTGTAATTTGCTGCAATTGCGACGGCAATTAAATTTTGGATCCGTTGAGATGGGTAATGTAAGATCTTCCTTGCTTCTTTTACGACGAGAATCTCCTAATTCCTTGTAGAGATCGGATAGCGGTCGCCCTCCATGGGTCAAATCAGCATAACATCAAGACTGGATTGAGCATCTCATCTAGCTCATTTTCAGCCCAGTTTCCTTGATTCAATAGGCCACGCAGGTGATTTAGTGCCCGATGATGATGCTCTAATGCTAGGAGCCGGTACCGCTGGTCCGATAGCTTAAGAGTATTGGCTGCAATGGCTAGAGCAACGTGATGTAGCCCCTGAGACTGCAGGGCCGTGGGGAGTATAAGATATATGGATTGTAATGTGCATTATCGACGAGGGTTGAGCTGCTACAGATTATAAGCAAAGGATCGTAATCTGTATTCAGCAAAGGCGACAACGGGCTTGGTTTGAGAAAATGGCTTCATTCGTTTGTGTTAGGCAGAGAGGCCAGTACGACTATGCATGAAGCAATGAAGTGGACTGGAAATCTGTCTATTGTGCGTTGCGTAAAAGGAGGAAAGCTATAGAAGGTGGGACTAAGTGCTAGGAGATAACCTGT
>CAKMRK010001384.1:0-40074 GCA_928213465.1 Penicillium sclerotigenum | reverse complement strand
TTCAAATCTCTGCATTTCTGTATCGGCTCTGCTTACAATTTATATGGAGCCTTGATTACATAACTTTAATTACAAAACATGGAGGATAAATAAATCCTCCGGTATGCCGGTCTTCATGCTCCGACAATACACGTGCCCCATTCTTAGTCATATTGTGGGAATCACGCCAAGGTGGGCATGGATATCAACAGTGAAAGTGCTTTCAGCTTTATAGACATTCTGCTATATCTTCGCTTGGGGCCTCTATACATTAGATTTTTCTTGTATCTTGATAAATCTGATTATGAAATCGGATTAGTGCTTGCTTGCCAAACAATTGACCTCATCCAGTACAAACACCAACTGTCGTCTTCATGATGAACACTTGAGACTGGAAACTACTTTAGTACGACAGTACATAGCGCGTTTCTCCGGACAGAATCGCTTTGGCACTTTGGTTATTGCGATTCCAATGTTTTACCTTCACGGCCACAATTTCACGCCATATCATACTTACAGAGACCTTCGGGGAACTTAACAGCCATGAGCCAAGCCCAAACCCCAGGCCAAAATGAGCTGTCTGGTCAAGATGACACCCAAGAGCATAATGAGAAATTACCAATTAGAGTTATCTCTGCAAATGGTGACCTGATTCTGGAGTACATCGCTCCTGGTGACGCTTTATCGTCACCTACCAGGCGCAAATGGCGGGTGGCAAGCCAGCATCTTACCTCCCACAGTCCATATTTCCAAGCACTACTGGATCCCACCAAGTTCTCTGAGGGAAGGCAACTCAGTGCCCAAAGGCAAGCCTGGAATGAAACCCAAGTACCAGACTCAGTCTCACAGCATGCGCTACCAACAGTCAGGCTCCCCAGCGCCCACTCTACCATCATATGCGGAGAAGATGCCATCGAGTTATTTTTGAAGATTGTATGTCTTGATTCTTTTGATGAGACTGAAAGAGCTGTGTTTGAAAATAAGTTGAAGACCCTGTCTACATCGCTTGTTGCGAGAATGATCGACCTTGCCGATTCATTGAACTCTCCTCGTGTTGTCCAGGATGTTCTACAAAGGATTGGATATTTATATGGCAAGTCAAAGCCTGCACTCCTTGTTAGGTTCAATGCAGCTTTGTTGTCAATGAAAGAAGATCGGATTAGACAGATAATCTTCATATCCGCCTTCCTCGATGATTCAAGACTCACTAGAATTATGACCCATGCTTTGCTGGTTGTGGGCTCCAGATTCTGGAAAAACGGGCTAGATGCCCCCGAAGAAGAATTTTTGCGCTGGAGATATTTGCCAAATGGGCTAGAAGGTGGGTTTCCGCAGAGTAAATCCAAATTGGTTCCTTTTAGCTAAATCGTCTTTTTGCAGAGGAAATCTATTGTCGACGTCAATATGTTTTGAATACTATCACCGACCTACAGGCTCATTTTCTTCGAGTCTATGGTGGGCTAGAAGAAACCGACGCTGCAAGGTCCGCAGCAAACAACAGGACATTGGGCGCGGCTTTCACTGCGTCTGCACATGCACTTTATCAATCCCGTCAATTTCAATGCAGAGGCGGATTCAACAACGCCAGCCAATGCGATCTCTTCCAACTCGGCCAGATGATCCGATTTTTCTCAATGCGAGCCAGAACGATCTTTCTAGGATCAACTTTGATAGACCCGGATTTCGACTCAGCTCCTAACGAGGAAGGTCACACAACTGGCGTATCAAGGGACGACCAACCTCCAGGTCCACCATCTGATATCACAGCCATCATAGCCTCTATCAAACAGTATCCTGATTATGCAATCGACGAAGCCCACACCGGCTGCGGTGTGCGACGTCGAATTATGCCTGCTTTAGAATGCATCGAGAAATTCGTCTGGGATGACCGCGGCCTTCTTGGTATCACTCCTGCGGTCTCGGATACTGCTATTTCAGACCCACTTCGACCCTCAAAATGGACGCTTTGGGCAGACTTCACGCGCAGGAAACACACGGTCGATATTTCCTTTGCGAGAGTCACGGCTGTGTACTACGCTTCAGCGCCCTCGAAAAACCAAGTCACCCGTTCCACACCCCAAGAAGAACTCGGGCGGCTGTTGTTTACTGCTGTTCGGAGGGACTGGAGTGCGGCGGGCTCAGGCTGATATTCTAATCACTATATATAACCTATCAGTCTATTCATACTGCAATTCATGGTCCGTATGAGCCTAGGCTAATTTACAACTTCATGGTATAACCTACTATATTATGACTTCGACACTTCTGAGAAATGATGGAGCCTGAAACTCTAGAAGTCTTTTGACATGGAATGACCCGCTTTAGATTGTGTCCTGATCATAAGCGAGTCAACTCTGAACTATCGTTTTGTACGCTGGAACTGGTTATGGAGTGGAGATAATATGTAACCGGGCCTTGGTTTCACTAATTGAGGACAGAAAAGCTGCCAAAGATATCTCTATGTATGATCAATGCATAGCCCTAGGCGAAGTACACTTTTTTAGTGGCGACGACCCTCATTCTGGCACTGAGGAATCAAGCATATGCCTAGTTGCCAAGTTCAATTTTCACTATGACCGTAGCTACCACGTCACAATGACTGAAGAACCATGGCAAAATCCGTCCCCAACGGCAAGTCCGAAATAACGACAGAATGATCCAAGATAATGAGAGAAGAATAGAATTAGTTTCGACCGGTCTAGACCTCATATTTTCCATCCAGGGGTGGGTTCCGGCTGGCACTATACACCCTGAATTTGGGAGTACATGGGTCTCGATGATCTGATTCTGGGACAAGCTTAGCAGTGGAGGTTTTATGGATGCATGGAGTATGTGGACTTGAGCTATAGTGAGATATATTATTGTTGTACATAACATATGAAAATGTATAACTTATCACAAGACAAACAGACTCTTGTATCAAATTGTGACTTGTACAGGGTGTGGTGGGAGAAATTCAGAGAAACAAGAATCACTTTTCTCTATAGTGCCTATATGAAGACAGGTGTGGAATTTTCTCTTTCTTATGATGGCATGCAAATGAAGCGACAGAAGAAAAGAACCCGAATCCAAATAACTGCAGAGATTTTCCAATTTGATTCTGCATCCATTTTAATTTGCTTTTTTTTCATGTTGTCCCATCCAGCTACATGGATGCCAACCGTTCAACATACCGGATCACCCCAGAAGTATCCCATATCAAATTCCATATTCGGACCAGATGGGAAGAAGGAACCTGTGATCTGTCCGGTAGCTGGGTCATAGGGGAAACATTCGTCATACGAGCTTCGACCCGAGATACCCTTCTCCTGTTTGATGAACTGATCAAGTAGATCCGGCGCCTCAAGACCGTAGGATTCAGGCATGCCGAGAGGAGTAACGTTGGATTGGTCCATCGGGGAGCAGACGATTGAGTCAAGCTCGGCGGAGATAGCGTCAACCGCCACTGCTGCAGGCATAGTCGCGGACGGGTCAAATGCGACATCATCTCCTGCTGACTCTTCTGCCACCGGGACGGAGTCTGTGGTGTCAGGGACATCGAAGAGAGAGTCTGACTCTTCGGTGCTAGGGAAATCGTTCACGTTGATTCCAATATGTGGTGCCAAGCGGCGGAGGAACCCGTCGCAGAGTTTCCAGGCTCTTTCTGACGCCATGTTGGTTTTTGATAGCGTTGACAACCAGTCCAGGGCCTTCTTTGCGGCTTTGGAGACCATAGTGGCTTTCTCGGGGACGTGCTGGGCCCGGAATGCCAACTCGAGTAGGAGAACAGTAACTGCCTGCATCAGATAATGTAATGTGCACCACCATGGTGACATGCGGTACAGCAGCACTGCATCTGGAGTATCCGGGAATAGCGTAAGCATGTGGCATGCAGCCTCGATGCATTCCGCCGCGGTCTTGTTGCAGAACTCATAAGTCTTGTCCTCCTCAGAAGGGGATTGATCCAAACGACAGAGACACGGCCGGGTGATTCCAATTTTGGTGCTGTAGAACAAAAAGGCGAGGCCCATTCGCTGGCTAATGGGGCATTGAGATGTTTGTGTCGAGGTAAAATCGTATGCAGCAGGGAGATTCATGAACCATGAATCGATTTCAAGCATCAGGCTCTTGATGGTAAATTCAGTACTTGCCCATGGGGACTGCAACGCATCAGGGCTGTAGAGTTTCACTGTCATCCGCTTAGAAATGCTCGTCAAGGAGGCCAACTGCAGGAAGTAAAGCGAAGTGCAAGGCGGAAGACTCTTGAGATACTCGGCTCGGCTCATTTTTGTCTCGCCCTCAGTAGGCAAATCGTTTGAATCAGAATCAGCTGTTGATTCTAGGTCCTCTGTACTGTTGTTGGTAGGCATCCGCTCGGAACCACTGGATGTACGGAGTACAGCTGTGCCTATCAGCCGAGCCACCTCATCTTTTTGGAAGTCACTCTCATCAAAAGGAACAGGCATTGGTGTAGTACAAGAACTGTCAAGAACACATGAGGGACGCCCGGTCATGATAGTGAGTAGATGATCCAGGGTATACAATGACCACCACACCCGATAGCGTATCTCCTTGGAAGTGTCCGATATGCTCGCACCCACGTTGCGCAAATGCAATCCAAGAGCTAGGGCTCCTCGAACAGCACTTCCAGAAATTTTCCAGGCCCTGAATGAACCAACGTTGTGAATATTTAATTGCAGGATATGCAGGCTGTCAACTTACCGATTGATATGTCCCGACGCAATTAGATAGAATGAAGTAAGCCCCTCAACTTGCAACTGCTGTAGGTCAGAATGATGGAGAACCTGATCTTCCAAGCTCAAGGCCCGCGCCCTTGAGAAGTACATTTGGTGGTCATCATCTTCTTCCTTCCAATCCGAGTTCGTCAATTGTCCATATTTAGCCGCAATGGCGAAGATCAGGTTGAGTATAGCGAGCCACTTGTTTCCTGGCTTGAGAGAGGGTTGACTGAAAAATACCTGGAACTGGGGGACAAAGGTTGAAACCCCAATGATTGGGAAGGACGGATGCACCGAAGTCAGATAGGCATTGAGCATTTTGCCTGCCATTTCCCGTGATGGCACTCCATACATATCACTTTGATCTGCAGTCGGAATGTCCAGGTCATCAAGGTAATAGTTGGAAGCCACTACCCATGGCTCGCTTGGATTCTCTGGTCGAGGCGTCAGAGTTGGAGAGGGCAGACCATTATCATCATCTGTGTTGGGAAGCGTTGCAGGCCAGGCCTCACATTCATTGTTGACCTCTCTGCTAAGCCTTTGGAGCCAAGTGATCTCGGAGCTTTTTCCAATGAAACCCGTTGCTCGTGCAGTTTCATCTCTGTTAAAGTCCTCCTCTGTCTGGTCGCCGGATTCCAAAGGACTAACGGATGATGCTCGGGAGGGTGGTGGCTCAGAACCTGCATGCCATGAAATCCTTCGTTCTCCAGCTGCTGCAAGACAGGTTTCTGGGTTAAATGCCAGATCAGGGGCCGATTCCTAATTGGTATTAGATAACATAGTTACCGTGTGCGGATCAAACTTCATACCGCTGCCAGGGCAATGTTCACAAGTTGCTCATCAGACACGCCAAAACGATTGCTCAGCTTGCTAATGACATCTTCGTATGCCTGCACTTTCGCGGACAAGCTGGCCAACTGTCTTTTTTTAGTTGATTGTAGGCATTAGCTCTTGCAATAATGCCGGTGCATTTTATATTGACTCTGCATACCGTTTGGACTTTTCCCTTTTGCCATCGGTATAGCAACAGATGATTCCAGCCTCTCGACAATTGCGGCATCCGGACTTGTCTCCGGTGCATTTCGTCTTCCGTTGTCTGCACGACTCGCATGCTCGACGAACGTGTCGGCGATGGAACCTACCAGGAGAAGTGAAGGCGGATTCGGCTCCTTCCGCTAGTCGCGGGATGGCCATCTTCTTGGTGCCCACTTCAGATTCACCTTGTTGAAGATGAGAAACTGGGTTATCCTATAGAAGCTTTATCAGATAGTAGTTCTTGGCTTGGGATGACCATGATTTCACACTTACCACACTGGACAGCTGATTACACGTGTCTGCATCAGCGCACGATAATTTGAAAAGGCTCTGTTGCTCATTCCACGAAGGAAATGGAATATTACTCATGGTGAACCACAAAAAAAAATATAATCACTGAAGCTGTTCACTAAATGTCAGTGAAATTCCTAAGATCTCTCCATTCTTTACTTACTTGGATGAGTAGATCGAGTTTAGGCAATGTGTAGGTCTAAAGAGCTTTTGATATATATTGAAATGACAATATCAGGAATTGCTTATTGGCCTGACATCTGCCAAGTCAAATATGTCAAATATAACGTGAAAAGAAAAGGAAGGTCATTGGATTTTATAAAACACCCCAGGATTTGGCCCATGAGAAGCATAGAACGGGGAAGGATAAAGGAAAAAGGGGTTCGGGTTTCGGGCACCGTTGGGAATCGTGAGCTGGTCAACCCTGATAGATACTCTGTGATGACATCCAATGCTCGTTTAGGGTAATGAGTAAATGTACACCGTTGGCCACCAGTTCGCCAAATCAGGAATAGTTTTGTGCAGGTTTGCCTCAGTCTCCTTGTAGGGCATGGGGCGAAAGTTCAACGTTTTCATGAGCAAAATACCTTCTTTTGGTTATTGATCACGCTATTTGCCATCAACCAAACAGCCTAATGTGGACTTACATGGATCTGATTACTCCAGAGAGTCTGAAGTATTGGCTCAACCATCATATTACCTCCCCCGGTGATCCATCCTTTTGACAGGGTCAGCTTTCGGTTGTTAGTACCGACTAGCTCTGGACTCCGATGCAGCAACCAAGGGTCGTGATATAGAATTCAAGCAGAGGATGTAAGCTTCGACCCGTGCAGAGTCAGCAATGCCAACCTTCATCCCTAGGGCAGTTCTGAAAACTACGAACTGTGTAGTTTAAGGAGCTCATGAACAAACGTTGAATTCCCGCAGTCTTGAACAGACCATCTTCAGTCGAACGAAGATTGAAGAGGCCAAATCAATAGTAAATAGTAAATAGTGTCCAGGTGGCCCAGACCCGGGGCTTCGAAGTCAATCTGACGTTAGACTGTGGCGGTACCGACGTTAAAGTGGTTCGTCCCTGGTTGAGCATTCAGGCCAGGACACCTCATTCGGAAAGAGGATGATAAGCCCCAAGGGGGGAAAAGCTTGACGGCAATTCTCACCAATGTCTCCCGTCTTGGTGTAGCGTCTCCAGTGAGTTAATTTGAGACAAGCCCATAATCCTGACGTTCCATTACGTTCGGATGATTATAAGCTCAATCTGGCGGGCCAATGGCCTTGTTTGTCAGGCCTCCAACCCGTGATAACTTAACTAGCTAGGTTATACTATTGTAAGAAGAAAGAAGTTAAAATCAAATCAGGCATTGGCTTAACACGATCTTGGAAGCAATTAAAGAACACCACAATCCGAACATCATTAGAAACTCTATACAGTAGTACTCCAAGCTCATTTTTTACTCAATGAGGAAGTTCTCCGCAACACTTCGAACCTCCTTCGAGAACGCAACGCCCTCACCCTCCATCTCCAGCAGGGAAACACTGTTGATGTCGACATCCACAAAAGGCTTGGTCTTTGCGAAGCGGATACTCATCGGGAAGAACTCATTCTCATCAGCATCAATCGCCTCGAACTCAAAGCTGCCAGAGGCGTTTGACTCATTAACAGCGCCCAAGTTCCAGTCCAGACTGTCACCGGAGACCTCGTAGACCGCATCAAAGCTAGATACAGCAGGCTCTGTTGTGCCGTATGGAATAGTGACAACCACATCGCGGAGACTGTCATCGCCGGTGAGCTCATACTCCACGGTCACGGTGGTAGAGTCAGAGCCCTTGTTCACCCAAACGGTGAATGTGATGGGGAGAATATCGGCATTATCAGCCGAGCTGGCAACACGCCACCGGAGGACGCCGATGGAGTTGTTGGCGGGGAAGCGCTTGGTAGTGTCCTTCAGTTGGATCACGGAAGAGTTGGTGAAGAGGGCTTTGTCGACATTAGGGTGGGTGCGGAACTGTGCGCCATGTGTGGGAATAGCCTGGCAGTCCAGTCGGAGTTTGGTGAGTGAGGGATCACTGATACGGAGCTGCATGTCCCCCTTAACCTCGAAAGTCTTCAAGGCTCCCTCCCGAGTAAGTGTGGCTGAGATGGTCTCAGCGATTGTGAGTTGGATGGGCTCCCGGTCCGCATTCAGAGACTCGCGGGCTGAGGGAATGTCGTGCACTGGAGCCGAAGCTTGTGGTGCCACCAATGGGGCCTCCTCTTCGATTTCGGGGCCCATATCACCCCGGACCTTCTCGTAGATATCCGTTGCCTTTGATTTCTTGCCCAGTTGCATGCCCTTGCCGCGAGTGGGAATGGGCCTAGTTATCACGCAGTCAGCAGCAGTCTCGCAATGGTTAAGTCAAGAATCAGCCAAACGTACTTGGCAAAGGACTGCTTCTTCTCGGCCTCGTATGAATCATAAGTGTCAGGCACAGAGGGGCGCGCGGGGGGTGTGTAGACGGGGTAGGATGGAGTTCTTGGGGCAGCAGCACGACCTGTGCGAGCGGCTTCTTTGCGTTGCATTTCCAGCTGCTTTGCCTTCCTTTTGCGCTCCTCGCTGGCCTCCAGCTCTTTGTTCTACCAATGTATGTCAGCCATGAACTAATCTCGCCGGTGGTTTCACGACATACCCGCTCAATGATCTCCTGGATTCTCTCCTCATGACTCTCCATTTCCAGGAAGGTCTTGATCTGAGAGAGAGAAAGATTCTCCCGGTATCCCATAGTCACCAATTCATCGAACGCACTCAGGAGCTCAAAGGCATTGCGGAGGATCTCCCGCTCGTCTAGGCTCTTACAGATGCTAGTGGTGACTTGCGCAAAGAGATGGAGACTGTCAATGTCTTGTAGAATATTCGATTGTCGGTTGGTGATCAGCACGATATACAACTCATCCAATGGCTGGTACACGAAGCGCACGTTGTCTTGTTCGACAGTGGTATGCTGGGTTCCGGAGTCCGCCAGCTTAGGGAAGGAGGCGAGAAGGGCTTCAATTCGGGACCGAGAGATCTCCCGGAACTGGCGCGAAAGGACCGCTTTACCTCCGCGGGTGCATATCGACGCTGCGAGAACCACCTGGTGTGTGTTGATTAGTCCAATTCCCCCGCGGATTGGATTGAACAATGGCTTACCATGGTGAGAAAACAGCACAAGAGGGGCACACAAATGACAATAAAAAGTGATTAATGAAAAGAGTATAGAGCAGGATAGAGAAGCGTAGGGTTGACTAGAAGTGTACGCTCTGGTGTTGATGGTTGGTAGCGGTAGGGAGCTACTCTGTTCACTTCGGCGGCGGTTGGCCCGTGCATTCCTTTCGCTTAGTCGTCGACCAGACACTTTCTCTTCACTTCATCTTTTCCCACGCGTTGAATACACTCCACCAACCCTCGGTTCATCGTTTCTCTTGCTATTACTTGTAGCCTTTCGCTCTGGATATCGCTGAGGAGACTTTTTTTCTTTCATTTTCAGCCCTCATTTTAACCGCTCCTATGGAACGTCAATGCTGAACTTTCCAGTACTACCCACGACCCCCAGAGCAGATCTTGACGCGTTTTCTTGCTATGACAACAGCTCCCTTGATCGCATACCCCATAATGGAAGTCTCAGCTACGGGTGATTCTATGGAGATGGCCTCGCCCTATCAAGGGCAGGCTGACGATTTTGACATCGATATTGACCTCATGGAGGACCATGTCTCGAACATGGACAGTGATATGATGGGCGCAGATGAATTTACAAGTACCTACCAGCCTAACGAACCCAACAACGACGCGATCTACGATGCCGACATGGCTGATGACCCTTCCGAAGGGTCGATGATCGACGCTGACGCTAACAACTACGCCGATGAAGACAACGATATTGACGTGCAATTCGAGGAAGAGCCATACGAAGAAGAAATGATCGAGACTGATCATGCCGACGACATCAATATTGCCGCCCCCGTCATTCATCTTGAGCCTGCAGGCAGCAATGAAAACGCTGCGAGCCCCATCAAGGAGGATGCCACAGCCACAACCGTGGAACCCCTCGAAGCAGCACCTCAAGGCTCAAGTGGCTCTATGGAAATTGCTCCCGTTCAAGATGAAGCTCGGGCTTCTGGAGTTGAGGACACAGGCGCACACGCTGAGCTGAGCACGGCTACTGATGATGATCTTGTCGAGGAACCATCCGAAACCATCATCACCCCTGAAACCGACATTCATGATGGAAAGTCAGAGCTTGGTGAAAAGACTAACGAGATATCACAACCTCCTGTGTCAGAGGCTGAAGCAGCGCAAGTTCCAAACGAGGACCCGGAGACCAGTCAAATCAAACATTCCGCCGAACACCCCCACATTGATGACGCTGCACACCCAGAGGCGCAGCCTGTGTCTGAGGGAAATCACCAGGTTGCGGACGAGGGTGAATCTCTCCAACAGGTCACATATATAGATGAGCCTCTTCATCCAGTTAAAATCCTCTACCAGGACTGCGAGATCGCTTTGTTTCCTCCCCTTGAGGGAGACTTGGCCGATACATTCTTTGTTGAAGATGAGGCTTTGGCTTATGATAACATTGGCCAAATATTCAAGGCTCTGCGCCAGGTACTTCAAAAAACAATGGCAGGCAATGAGGTCCTGGTCATCGATATTGACACCCTCGGTATCCAAGTGACAGAGGTAAGCACTTTCTCAATTATGCCCTATCGGCAAATGTACTGACTCATCTCTTTAGGACTCATTCCATACCTCTCAAGTTACCTTGCATCAAATCCTAGATCTTTATCTTAGACTTTGTCGTAATGACGGCATCACCGACCCCGATGCCCTTTATCTTACACTGAGTACTAAGCGTGCATTCCCGGCCGAAATCGCAGATCTCAACGACGCTGCAATCGAGGGCAAGAAACTTTCTGAACTTCATTCCGAATTTCATTCATGGGATGAATATTATGAAGCCGAGGCAGGCTCCGATGAGGATCTTGGCAACCATGGGGCTGAGGAGCACGAAGACGAAGTCTACTACGCCAATGAGGCCCGAAAAGAGCTTTCAATCACGGAAGTGCAAACGGCTCCAGCATCTGAAGAAGAGCAGGCGCTAGATAGCGAGCAGTCTCAGGTCCAGCCCCAAGTTGTCTCTGACGCTCAAACAGAGATTGTGCATACGCAGGATGAGCATAGATCTATCTCTAGCGAGCGAAGTGCTAATGCTGCACCTGAGTCTGAATCTCATTTAGCTCAGCCGGAGAACAAAGAGTTGGATCACTTTGGTGTGTATCCCCATCTCGAAAACAATCAAGATCAAGAACACGATCATGGCCATGGCCATGGCGAAATGAATGAAGAGCACTATGATTCTGAGGGCCGGCAGAGTGATTCCACGGCCACGGTAGCCGCACTGCCTGGCCTAGGCGAGATCAAAGAGCATACTCAGCATGTCCCTCTGGAGGCTGCTGCGGAAACGAGTGCAGATCAAAACGATGACGAGAACTATTATGGAGAGGACGTTGAAAACGATGATCTGGGAGGCGAGGAATATTACGAGCACGAAGACATCGGCTCGGTTGATAATTCAGAGGCTTTCCCAAAAGATATCACTGGCAGTGAAAATGTTGATGTTGATGCTCAAGAACCAGCTGATCAGGCGTCTGTCCTTGATGATGAGGACACTGATGAATTAGATGCCCCACCGACAGATGAGGTTGTCTCAGAAATTCTCCTGCGGGATGAAACCGACCACCCTTCCCATGACCAGCCGGCACCACCGCTTGACAGCCGCTTGCATGATGCCTCGCACAAGAAGGAGCAAACACCAGAGCCTGCAGATGATTTACTTGGAATTGCTGTAGACCTGATGCAGACTCCCCCGAAAGATACAGAGAACGATGCCCTTGATCACTTCGAGGGCATAGGTTACGACGAGCCCGAGGATGAACTCGATGCTCCTGTTGCAGCTGATGATGAGGGTGCCGATGACCACGAGTTTGACGAGAACCATTTTGGCGTCTATGACACCCATTTTGAAGAATCGGAGGCTCTAGGGCTGGTTGGAACAGACCCTTCCTTGGCAGACTCCCAAACCAACCAGAGCTCGTCTGCCAAACGGTCTCGCGAAGACGAAGACGACTGGGACCTGGTGGAAACTATCATTGACACTAAACGTCGCCGCTCTTCGTAAACCGCGTTTCCACTTTCTTTTTACTCCTGGAGCCCTTTCTCCAATCTTTCTCATTCGTCATACCTGGTGTCCAGCGAGTCTGACCCTTGATGGCTCCTTCCACGCGACCCATTATCCTCCAACATACTAATAAACATACTTGCCAGCAACGACTTCGACCGATGGACGCAGTGTCTCGTTCGACTACTAACAAGAAACAGGTATGTTCGACCCCTTCCCCCAGCATGCGCACGCCTTCAACACTTCCTTGGGGCATGCTCTTTCTCTTTTTCCATCCTGCATCTGGATAAAATCCCGGGTGCTCTCGGCCCATCATTCAATTGCCCATCATCTTTTCTTGCGTTTTCTCCTTATTTCGTCCTTTTACTCTTTCCCTGCCATTGCGATTCAAGATACCACTGCCGGTTTTCGGCCCAAAATCTTTGTTCGGTGTTGATGGGTGCTTGGGCTGCGTGTTTTCCAATGCATTTCCTTGGATCTGGCGTATCGGCGCGATGGGATAGTCCACGTGGTTGTAGTATTTTACCAATGAATCTTTACCCTATATGCTATTCTAGTGATCCCCCAACATCGATGGATATCTCAGCTTCTGATGGTCAATGTCAACTTGTGTAAATTAAGAAGAATGGGTAGATGGGTATATCGGATCCTATCCCCCCAGTCCCGACTACCTAATTTCGCTTATATTATGGGGCACCTAGGAGGGACGTTCCGGGGATAGCGGGGATCTGGATATTGTGGAATAGATGTATGCTTTCAAAGTCTGCAGGTATATATGTACACGTCATTGTATTTAATAATATCTAGTTCTATAACTATTCATATATGAATTCAGCCACACAAAATCATGTCATGGGGTGGACCCAAATTGGCGTGAGGGATTCTAGTCTAAGTATAGAAACTCCGGCCGCATTCGGAGGGAACTGAAACGCCAGCCTTGGCCTCATTTCAGGGTCCATCTGGCTTTTCAATAGGAGAGACTACTCTGTACCTAGTAGTATTGGATATGTACACACAAGTATCGAGAACTGTGAACTCTACGGAGTACTACAGAGTACATACATAGGAGTACATAGGAGTACATAAATATTAATTGACACCTGGTACATCCCTAGGTATAGTGTTTTGTACTCCATAAGTACTCCGTATGTACATAGTACTTGGATGTAAATAGTGCATAAATAAGTTATGGCCACCTATTCTACTTCAAGCTCTACATTATTATGCATCTTCATATAAAACCTACAAAGTAATAAAAAGAAATCCAATTAAAATTAAAAATTACCTAAAGCAACCATCACTCCCAAGCCCGCTAGCCCCGTTGTGCTCTTACGCGTCCTCCGATCCCCGATCAGGCTTGAAACGGAACCCCACCGCACGCAGGCACCTCATTCTCTGGCTTCTGGCTTCTGGCTTCTGGCTTCTGGCCATTTTACCTATCTTCCAAGCTTCTTCTCATCCTCCTTACTCATCAGAAATCTCGGGCTGGCTCGTTTTTCTGTTTTGTTCTCATTCGCTCCCTTTGCTTCCCCCTAGTCCCAAGTCCTTAAGCCTATTACCACGACCCCTTCCTTCCCTCACCCGAGTCTCTCGCTCATTCCCCGATCTATCGCCGGCATTGGAGGTCTTTCGACAGTAGGAGCTCCCGGCTCCTAAGATAAGAATTACGTCAAAATGCTTCCAGATAAGTATGGCTCTCCCAACTCCCTCCGAATTGCCCGGCAAATTGGTCAGCTCTAACATGCTTGCGCGCTGCGCCCTTATAGATATGTCGGGCTTATTTTAGCCATTGTATCGACCATGGCCATCGGTACGAGTTTTGTTATCACCAAAAAGGTTAGTGTGCCACGAATCTTACCGGAAAACGGACACTCGGGTGCGCTGGACAAACACTGCGGCGATTCGGTCCAAAGCGATCATTATCGGAGCGGAGTCGCTAATGCGTCTGGATACAGGGCTTGATACACGCCTGCGAACGACATGGGTTTGAGGGCGAAGGATTCTCATACTTGAAGAGTCCTATATGGTGGGGTGGTATAGTGACACGTATGGAAACCAATCGCCAGATTTGACATTCGGAGATGCTAACAGGCTCATAGTGGCCCTCGGTGAAGTCGCCAACTTTGCTGCGTATGCCTTTGCGCCTGCCATTCTGGTTACGCCCCTAGGTGCGCTGAGTGTTCTGATCGGGTAAGGATCTCTTCCTCCGTGGCGTGCATAATATCATAGCTGACATGTCGCAGTGCGGTCCTGAGTTCGTACTTCCTCAACGAGATGCTTGGTGTATTAGGAAAGCTGGGCTGTGCGCTGTGCTTGCTGGGATCGGTTGTCATTGTTCTCCATGCGCCTCCTGACAAGCAGGTGGAGACAGTCGATGAGATTCTTGGATATGCGGTTCAGCCAGGTACGAAGACGTGATCGGTGTCCAGCGCCTGAAACCCATCACTGACTTTGTGACTAGGATTCCTTTTCTACTGTGTTGCGGTTGCGATCTTCTCCACTCTGATGATCTACCGGGTTGCGCCCGTATATGGCAAAAAGAATCCGCTCGTCTACATCTCGATTTGCTCCACCGTTGGGTCGGTTTCCGTCATGTCCGTTAAGGCCTTTGGTATTGCAGTGAAATTGACCATTGGTGGCAACAACCAATTCGTCCACGCATCCACCTATGTCTTTGCCATTGTGACCGGATTTTGCATTCTGACGCAGATGAACTACTTTAACAAGGCATTGAACTCCTTTTCGACTTCGATGTGAGTTTAAAGACCAATCAATAATCAATATGAAGATGCGAGGCTAACATGATTCCATCAACAGCGTGAACCCTCTTTACTATGTCACCTTCACAACCGCGACCCTCTGTGCCTCCTTCATTCTTTTCAAGGGATTTAACACCACCGACGCCGTCAACACCATATCCCTACTCTGTGGATTCCTTATCATCTTCACCGGCGTTTACCTCCTAAACCTCTCGCGACATGACCCTGATGGACACACCATGGTGAATTCGAAACTTGACGAGGATGGGGTGCCAACAGACGGTATGGCGAGCTTCCAGACCCGTCGCTCAATGCAGTCCCGCCGAAGCTCCTCGAGTGCATATTTCAATGGAAACAGCGACCGCGAAGGCCTCATCCATGCATACGATGTAGAGAACGGGATTGGCTTAGACACCTTGACCGAAGCAAGTGATGGGGAGCCAGGTCCGACTTTCCCGCAGACCGAAACACGGACTGCACTGCACACCAAGCGGAACAGTCAGATCTGATGTTTCTCAAAGTCTGATACCAATCCTCACCTTATAACAAGGTCTTTGAAATGATTCTCCTTCCTCTCTACACACTCAACTGCAAGCTTCCCTTCCATAGGCTTGATCTCCACTTGTATTTTTACTGTTTCCCGAAAATGCCACAGTTGCATTGAAACTCGGGCGAACCCATCAGGCACTGGACATGTCTGTATGAACGACTGGATATGACTCTGGGTTTCTCTGGATGGTTGGGATTTGATGTCTTTTTTTTCATTTTCATTTTCATTTTCATTTTCATCTTCATTTCCATTTTCTTTTTTTTTTCCTCAATCGGTGATCTGGCGTGACGAGAAGCTTGTATATAGTTCAAGTTGGATTTCTGCAGAATAGACTGGCGATGTATCTGGGTGGGGCTGAGCCGATCATGTATTTGCAGGTCAGCTGTTTATTGAACATGCCCATCCGAGATTCTTTGCTTTTCAATTTCTACATCTTTTAAAAAACTTCTATATTGATTGTGCTTGGCTACATGTACCTTTGCAAGGGGCCTACTCATTGGGAGGGTGATCTTGTTCCTTTCGAACGCCGGCAATCTGCACGATGCCCGCTTTATTGCGTAAATTGGCCATCGTCGCCGCAGTTGACGGCTTGATCCTGCATACTCAGGCCAACGGACCACGGCATACCGCTGGTAGCAACAATGAGGCTTTATCCGTCCGCATCGACTACAAGACCAACAAAATCACTGCGTTGCCCGCTTCCGCCTCGGAGCCCCTCGGCGGAAAGGATGCGCTAGAGGCCTACGGTCTCGTAGGTATGTTGACGAACTGAGTGGAAATTGAACGAAGGAACTAATCTAAGGGTGTTGCTCCTGCAGGTCTCTTATCTGTCGCTTCATACTCATTTCTCGTTTCTATCACACAGCGCCAGCAAGTAGCGCAGATCCATGGCCGTCCGATCTACGCCGTAACCAACGTCGCGATTATTCCGGTCTCGTCCCAAGAAGAGGCTTCCCGTGCAATCACGCAAGCCAGGAAAGAATCCTCACAGGACTCACAGGAAGAAGTTACTATCGCATCCTCCGACGAAGATGATCTCCCCGATAACGAAACCGACAGAGCCGAGGCGGAGGCGGAGATCGGCAGCGTGCCCGCATCACCTACTCGTGATACATCTCATGCCCGCGGCACCAGCATCGGCAGTATCGCAGAAGATGTGATTGCGAAGAAAGTCCGCTTCGGCAGGTTTGCAGCTAATTGGCTATCCCCCAAAAATCTAGGCTTGCCCAGGCCCGGAGCTTTAGAGCAGGATGCGCCAGAGTCTCCCTTAGATGACGAAGCTTCCACTCCTTCGGGTGATGCTAGTGAGGCAAATCATGAAACCGTGGATAAAGCCCTGCCTGAAGAGACTGGGCCTCAAAGCGAGCCAGATCGGCCTAAATCTAGTCAGGCTGCGGAATTGCTGCCGAAACTGCTTCGCTATACGAAACTCTTGTTTGAATCGCACAACTTTTTCTTTGCATACGATTACGACCTTACGCGCCCTTTGCATACACAAGAAGCTCGGAAAAACCAGCTTCCCCTCCACAAAATTGTGGATCCGTTGGTATGTGCGAACTGAGGGCTCGTAGTATGTTTTCTGTGAAGATTTGTTTGCTGACTCGTTAGCAGTATTTTTGGAACAAACATTTGATGGACAAATTTATTGATTATGGGGCTCATGGCTTTGTTCTGCCATTGATTCAAGGCTTTGTCGGTCAACGAGAATTTACAATCGCTGGCGCTGAAAGGAAACAATCTTCGAAAGGCCGAATCCTTGGTGAAAAACACGAGGCCGAAGCTGTTGAGATTAATGATAACAAGCGTGATTATCTTTTGACTCTCATTTCTCGGCGGTCTGTCAAGCGACCAGGTCTTCGTTACCTGCGCCGTGGTGTCGATGATGAGGGCAACACAGCCAACACAGTCGAAACCGAGCAGATTCTCTCGGTTCCAGAGTGGACTCCGTCTCACCCTGCCTACTCATATTTGCAAGTCCGGGGTTCCATTCCACTTTATTTCTCACAGTCACCATATGCCCTGAAGCCAGTTCCAGTACTCCACCACTCTGCGGAGACGAATCTTCTTGCTTTTAGTAGACACTTCCGAGAGTTCAGTCGTCGGTATGGAAATGTTCAGGCTGTCTCTCTCATCGACAAGCAGGCCGGTGAGTTGAAGCTAGGAGAGCAATATGAGCGATATACCGGATCCTTTAATACCGCCGGTGGGATTGATGGTCGGCCATTGCAACTTGAATGGTTTGAGTTCCATCGCGAGTGCCGCGGCATGAAGTTTGAAAATGTATCTCGCCTGGTCGACCGACTGAAAGATACGTTGAACGAGTTCTGCTATACCATCGTCGCGGACAACGATGTCCTGCAGACTCAAAAGGGAATCATCAGAACCAATTGCATGGATTGTCTCGATCGTACCGGTGTTGCCCAGTGTGCATTCGGCCAATGGGCCCTTGAGCGTCAACTGAAACATGAAGGCATTGACATTGATATGGCGAGTTATTCTTCCACCCAATGGTTTAATACACTCTGGGCAGACAACGGTGATGCCATCTCCAAGCAGTATTCATCCACTGCAGCCCTGAAGGGTGATTACACCCGTACACGCAAGCGAGACTATAGAGGCGCCCTCAACGACCTTGGACTGACACTTTCCCGCTACTACAACAACATCGTAAACGACTTCTTCTCTCAGGCCTGTATCGACTACCTTCTAGGCAATGTCTCAACCCATGTCTTCGATGAGTTCGCTATCCAGCTTCAGACCACCGATCCAGGAATCTCCGTCCAAAAGCTCCGCCAGAACGCCATTGACACAAGCTGCAAGATCGTTATCAGTAGCCCCTCCGAAGAATTCCTAGGCGGCTGGACCATGCTCACACCCCGCCAACCCAACACCCTTCGCACCCTACCCTTTGAGGAATCAGTCCTCCTTCTAACCGATGCCGCAGTCTACAGCTGTCGCTTCGACTGGGAGACTGACAAAGTGCTGTCGTTTGAGCGCATCGACCTCCGCTCCATCTCGCGCATCCACTACGGTACATACATAACATCCATATTGACAGATAGCCAAGCCAATGAGGCGACCAATGTCGGTCTCGTCATAGTCTACCGCGACGGCGGCACAAACACCCTCCGTGTGAATACCCGGTCCCTGCAGAGCGATGTCGACATTAGCACGCTTGAGACTACCGCTAGCGCCGATAGCGAATGGGACCTTGTTTCCTGGCTGCGGGGTAGCAAGCGTGCGACGACCCGGTTCGTCGCATTCAAGGGCCTGCCACTGTCGAACCCAGTGGCAAGTCCGCGGCTTGGCCCCAGCGCTGGGACTGTTCGGGAGATGGATCGAATTCGCTCGGTCTGTTTGGATATCGAGCGCGCGATGCTTGCGGGTCAGGGTCGCAACATGGAGGCAGTCTCGATCGTTGAACAGACTGATATAATCTCTTTGGCGGATGCCAAGAAGAGGACTGGGTGGTTGGAATATCTGGTTTATGACCTCAAGAAGATGGTTTGGGCGTGACTGGACCTGTAATATTGAGGTGAGTTGCGAGATTTGTTGTACTTATTCTTCTTTTCGTTTACATGTCTTTCACTCTCGGTCATAACTTGGCTCTTGGGTCACTAACATTTCATTAGAAGGCTTTGGCCATATGTTCCTTAGCATCATATTGGTGCATACTGTTAGGCGTGTGTTTCCTAACTTTCATCAATCTCAAAATAAGACTAGTCTGGTAGTCACATATGACCAATAGAGCGGATAATTGGAATGCTTTCCAGGGAATTCAAGTAAGAAGATGATCGTACCGTATCCTAGAGAGGGACATTGAATTCTTAGTCTTCTATCATATAGAGCCCCCGGTGGAAGGATGGTGAAAGCCACAGCGGGATAAACTGATCATAAGAGATAAGAGATATTATGTCGCTCTCATGTACATTTGGTAACTTTTTGCGGTACTGCTCCCGCGGCTTTTTCTCATCATGACTTTTTGCTACATGTCCCTAACTCTTAGCTTCAGCTTCAGCTTCAACTTCAACTTCAACTTCACCCAACACCCAACACCCAACACCGCCCACTCCCATCATCAGAAAGCATATATTTTACAGATATATATACTGTGCAATGCGAAACTATCTTTTTTTCGAATCTCCGTCTTGGACTTCCTACTCCCAAGAGACTGACCGCCTACCATCTTCAGCAGTCCGTTTTTTCTGCCCGCAGCACATACACCCCTCAGTTTGAGGTCGTCCCCGACAACTTTATTTGATTCTGAGCTTCATGCAAAATTGCTTTGGCCAATTACTTCCCGTCTCATTTCTGGATCTGCCTTAGCGGATCGGAGATTTCGGCCTTGTTTCCTTGATCTGGGGAAACGAAGGGGGCCCGTTCCCACATTTTCGGCGGGGCTCCTGTGCTACTCGCACTTTTGACTTACCTCTTGTCGCATCGAGTCTCTTCACCAAAAGATGAATTGGCAACCTCAGCAAGAGCCATTGAGGCAACTGGCTCGCTACCTTCGCGATTCCCTCAATGGAACTAACCTTCCCGCCCGAGCAGAGGCTGAACAGGTACTGTCTTTTCTTTTTTTTTTTTGGTCCTATTGAGCTTCCTCTCGACTGCGGTCGCCGCACATACACTACCCACCCAAAGATGGAAACTAACCTTGGATCTTTTTTTGTTAATAGATGCTTGCACAAGCGACCTCTTCTCCTGATTACGTCAATTACATCACCTACATCTTTTCCAGTCCGCAAGCTGCTCCCCTGGCAGGAATTAACGAGAATGAATACCCTACTGTTCGATTTGCCGCCGCCGTAAACGTTAAGACCAAGATTGCTCTTGCTTACAGCACGATCTCCCCTCAAAGCTTGGCCTTCATCAAATCCGCCGCTCTGGTTACACTACGCGACACCGACCGCAATGTCTCGAGAGCTGCCGGTAACGTTATCACCGCAATGGTGCTTCACGGAGGCCTCTTAGCCTGGCCTGAGATTGTCAATGAGCTGTTGACTACTGTCGCTAATTCCAACGGGGATGCCCCCATGTGGGCTAGGGAAGCTGCAATGGATACGCTATGCAAGGTTTGTGAGGACAACCGCAAGGTCCTGGACCGCGACTATCAGGGCCAACGTCCCCTAGATATCATCATCCCCAGCTTGCTGCAATTCATTTCGGTCGAAAGTTCGCGCATTCGGATTGCTTCTCTCAACGCCATCCATGTTTTCTTGCCATTCAGACCCCAGGCGTTGGTAGACTCGCTTGACCAATTTCTTTCGCAATTGTTCAGAATTGCTGGGGATGAAAACACCAGAGTCCGGCAAATGGTGTGCCAGTCGTTCTCCCAACTCGTGGAGACTGCGCCGGAAAAGTTGGCCCCGCATATGGAAGGATTAGTCAACTACATCATCATGCAACAGCAATCCCAGGATGACCCAGAGCTTGCTCTTGATGCCGCCGAGTTTTGGATTGGTGCTGGAGAGCAGGAACGATTGCAGGCCGAATTGGCTCCATACATGCACAAGATCATCCCAGTTCTTCTGCAAAACATGATCTACGACGAGGAGGAAGTGGCTCGACTGATGGACGAGCAAGATGATGCCGATGCCGAGGACCGTGCTGAGGATCTCAAGCCACAGTTTGCCAAATCAAAGGGAGATCGTCTGAATATGTCCAAGGCAGGCGAACAACTGGAATCCGCCCGCGCCCTCGAGCAACAGACAGAGGAGGGCGAGGATGACTTAAGCGAGGGTGAAATTGAGGACTCGGAATTTGGAGATGACCCCTCGGGTAACTGGACTTTGCGCAAGTGCTCTGCTGCTGCGCTCGACGTTTTCTCTACCGTTTACCACCGTCCCGTCTTTGAAATCCTTCTGCCGTATCTGACGGAAACTCTACGCCATGAGCAGTGGCCGAACCGAGAGGCCGCTGTTC
Source organism: Penicillium sclerotigenum (assembly GCA_928213465.1). Taxonomy (NCBI): domain Eukaryota; kingdom Fungi; phylum Ascomycota; class Eurotiomycetes; order Eurotiales; family Aspergillaceae; genus Penicillium; species Penicillium sclerotigenum. The sequence continues at coordinate 18,622 of CAKMRK010001384.1, read as the reverse complement.
TTACACTAGGCGCAGTGGCGGATGGCTGTATGGATGCTATTACTCCCCATCTCCCAGAATTGGTCCCTTACCTCATCTCACTCCTTAATGATGACCAGCCTGTTGTTCGGCAAATCACTTGCTGGTGCTTGGCCCGTTATTCCGGTTGGGCAGCCCATCTCCGCGACCCAGCCCAGAAAGCTCAATTCTTTGAGCCCATGATGGAAGGTATCCTCCATCGCATGTTGGACAACAACAAGAAGGTTCAAGAAGCTGCCGCGTCAGCGTTTGCTAGCCTAGAGGAGAAGTCGGAGGATAATCTGGCGCCCTACTGTGAGCCTATTTTGCGCCAGTTCGTGGCGTGCTTCAATAAGTACAAGGACCGAAACATGTACATTCTTTATGATTGCGTGCAGACGCTCGCCGAATGTGTTATGGGTGAGCTAGCCAGGCCACATCTAATCGAGATCTTGATGCCTGCCCTCATCGGTCGCTATAACTACATCTCCGATGATTCCCGAGAGCTCTTTCCGTTGCTTGAATGCCTCGGATACATCTCTGCAGCCTATGGCGATGCTTTTGCCCAATTCGCGCCGCCTCTCTTCGGTCGCTGCATCAAGATCATCTACGGAAACTTGCAAGCTTCTATTCAACCGACACACGGGGCGTTTGACGAGCCAGACAAGGACTTCCTCGTTACTAGCATTGACCTTCTTAGTGCAATCATACAAGCTATTGACCCACAAAAGAGCGGCGAGCTTGTGAGTACTTCACAGCCCTCTTTCTTTGAGCTTCTTCGCTACTGTATGGAGGATGAAAACTATGAAGTCCGTCAATCAACATATGCTTTGCTGGGAGACTGCGCCATCAGTATCTTCCCTCACTTGGAGCCCTTCCTTCCCACTCTTGCTCCGGTTTTGATTAAGCAGCTTGACTTGGACCTGATTCGCGATGACGATCGTCATACGGGCTTTAGTGTTTTAAACAACGCCTGTTGGTCGTGCGGCGAGATCGCCGTCCACGAGAATGCCGCGCTATCTCCCTATGCGGAGCAACTGTACCAAGGCCTCTTTACGATTATCACTAACGAGGAAATCATCGATTCGGTGAACGAAAACGCCGCGATGGCGTTGGGACGGCTGGGATTCTGCTGTGCGGACCAGATCGCGCCTCATTTGAGCGAGTGTTCCGGACCTTTCCTGAAGTCAATGGACAAGATTGATTTCACACGTGAAAAGGCTTCCGCCTTCCTCGGGTTCAATCAGGTGGTGATGAAGAACCCGCAGGCCATGGAGTCGAGCCTGCTCGACTACTTCCAGGCAATTGCCTCGTTCCCCGCCCGCTCGCTGGCACAGGAAGAGTACCGGGATATCCAGGTATCCTTCCAGCAGGTAAGATCATTTCCCTTGTTGGTTCTCAGTAACATCCTACTAATCAAGATGAATAAATATAGGTCCTCCAGGGATATAAGGCCTTGATCCCTGACTTCAGCAACTTCCTTGGCCAGCTACCCCCGGCTGTAGCCCAGACACTGCGCACCGTGTACCAAGTTTAAGTATCAAGGGAACTTGGTGATCTCTGCTTAGACCTTTGTCATTGAGGTGTCAGTTGATGTCCATTCCTGTCTCACATCAGGTGGGAGTTAGGTTGGAAGGGAGGGAGGGGGAAGGGGGGGTCCCGGGGGATCAGTACATAGGGGTCAGTTGGCGGAATTTCACGTTAATAGAAAGAGGAGGGAGAAAGGGGGGCAAAATCATGGGAAGGAGCATCTGCGATTTAGCTGTTTTTTCTCGTTACATCTCATGATTGCAACATGGGCACGCATGACCCTTTATGATTTCTATTTCGTTGACTTTGCTTTTATTCTTGATTCTTATTTTGCATTTTTGTGCATAGTGATTATCGAATCAGGGATGGCTCATAGTTTGCTTTTTTTTTGGTCTTCTCAGCGCTGGTTTTGGGGGTTCTTTTTGTGGCATATTCATATCCCCTTTAGATAGATACCTAGATAGATAGATCTTCGTTGTCGATGAAGATCTCAAACAATATTTCTGAAAGCCTTAGTTTGGATTTTAGTATGCCTCTTTAGAGCTCACGTATTCTTTTAATCGTGTTGAAAGGAAATGAAAGGAACTTGGTGAAGCGTTCTTTTTGGCACCCTCCTAGGTGTCTTCTTCCACTATGTTCCGGGGTATATATAGTATGAAAGAGATTGAACATACTTTCTTTCCGACTACAATAAGTATCCCTTGGGTGGTAAGATTGTAAGAATTGAAGGTTGTCCTGGATTGGGGTTAACTCGTTTTCTTAGTCTCTTCGTCATATCCTTTGACCTATAGACCCAACATGGCTACCCTCGGTTAAATATAATTAAATGTAACCAGTTACCTTTTTCTACTTTATCTGTCCCCGGAAGAAAACAAAGCTGGGACAAGTAGATTGCATGCCAGTGCCAGCGCATGTCACGCCTATTCCGACGATTTCTCTCCCTCGCATCTGCCCGCGCCTAGCCTCCAAAAAATCAATAAAACCAATATACCGTGGATCAGTAGTGGACGAAGGAAAAAGTAAGGCAAGATTAAGATCAGCAGGGCATTAACAATCTCCGAAGTGAAGATTTATTTTTGGATCGAAGCAGACAGCATGGTAAGTACTCCGTAATCACCTTCCAGTAATAACCTAGCAGCAGACACATACATATTACAGATCACTAAAACTACAGGGAAGAATCCAGAACCTACATTTCCTGATTTTTTGATTCTCTGATTTTCTGATTTTCTGATTTTCCGATTTCCTGATTTCCTGATTCCCTGCTAACCGCCATAACCCATTCATGCCCTAAGCTCTAGTCAAGAAGCTCACCACGATCCTTCATAGTAAGAGATAACTGAGTAAACGAAAAGACCAACGAAAAGACCAACAGAAAGAGAACCAGTAAGAGAACCAGTAAGATCAACCCCTACAGAGTCCTCTTGACGTGTTAATAATTTAGCCGTTGGCAGGAAAGGCCCAACTCCTGATTGGCCGCTCAGACAAAAACCGCCCGAAATACCAAGACGCGAGCCTTTCCAATAACTACTCTTTTTCACGAACTTGGGCGCAGTCACTCGACCCCACCTTATCTCACCGTATAATTAAAAAAGCCATGTGTCGATGACAGGCATTGACGCAGGGTACAATGTACCTACAGGTAGCGTACCGGGCGCCTGGTTCTTAGTGTTGGGTAGTGTGCGCCATTAGAGAGGCGGATTATCTCTTTTCGTTCTAAAGGATCCAGACTATGCCTTTTGCAGCTTGCAGAGGTAGAATGGGGCTATTGTGGACTGCCCCAGTGGATTTTGAAAAGCCTTACTCCGTCCACGGAGTATCCGTACTCCGTACTCAAGTCTTGCTCTCAGTCTTGTTCTTGTTTGCTCTTTCGGTGAGATTTCCGGGTTTCAGGGGGTGATTTGATACTCTACCCAAAACAGGTATTCTCCACGAAGTATAACATTGGATGCTTTTGTTTCGGATTATACTTATACTGCTCTCAGGGTCTTTGCCTTGGCGGTGAACTTTGTCCAGGGGTTTATTTTCAGCCGCAGCCGTGATGTTCCCTGTGGTGTTATCCTGTCCACGTCTGTGGTACGCTCAGACCTCGGACCTGAGACATACTGGCATTGTGGATAGGAGGATTGACATTTCCCAGATGAGATATGAAGCTGAATGGTAAGAAGTAATTTCTCGATTTCCTTTTCTCAGTCTCTCAATTTGAAATGTATGGAACAGTAAGCAAGAGACACTGATTCTCATGCCACTAGAGCCACTAGAAGCATTCCATGAAACTCAGCTGACCGCCCACGTTTTTAATGCAATCCGCCAGGTGTACCTGGCTCTCTTTGATGTTTCCTTCGCCATCATCGAGTTGCGCGTGGAGCATGGGCTGGTTGTCGGGGCCTTCTATCTTGAAGTCAACATTGCGTGAACTTTTGGAGAAGTCGTTAGAGCCCCAGGCCAATTGTCCTAGATTGATTGGTATGATGATGTCAGATACGGCAGGACGGAAAATCAGTCTGATTTCGGTCATGGAGTTGGGAAGTATGCCCACAATTGAGGGAAGCCTCACTGAGATCAGAACAGAGAATTTGGATTGTCCTTACCCTTGCTTGCCCCAAGGAACTCATTCAGATCTAGCTCGGAATATCGAGATTCCCCGGAGGGTCGCTGGCAATAAGCAGTGAGGATGTGCTTATCCTTGAGATTGATGCTCTTGGATGATTTGTGGAAGCCCATCTTGGCGTGTTAGACTGGAGTAATATCAGGCGTAGATCACAGTCCTTGTTCAACCTTGTGAGGTATCAATGAATCAACCAATGATGATATACAACGTATGCAAATTCTTCTGTTGTCTGTTGTTTCTTATCCCGGCACACATTAACAGCCATGTTGTGCAGCACTGCATTAGAAGACGCGAAGAGGAAGCCTGAAAGTAAGGCTCCTGATATGGAAGAATGTCCGGTGAAGATGTGTTGCCTCTAATGACATCGATATGGTGTAGATGTCTACTGTGGCCATTTAGAATCGTAGATGCGGGTGGTCCAGCCAGCCATCATGGTTTTCTCATTATGACACCTGGGGTAGCAGTTAATTGTTATACAGCATACCCATGTAAGATATGGATTGTAAGAATCCTAGACTGCTAAGCGGTCTGTTTAGAAGAGAGAGTGATCTTTACCCAAGTGGAGGTCATAATGATCTCACGAACGAGTGTTGTCGGACGCACACACACGTATCAAGTGTCGGGTATTAGTCTCAGCTGTCGGGCAATAAGTATCACAAAGATGATACAATGGGTGGTGGCTTGGGAAACAGAGTTGACGCTAAGGACTCTATTTGGGAAGGATGGGTTTACCTCCAGGGCTAGTCCATGGTAGGTAGTTACTAGGATGTACGGAGTACGGGAGTACGGAGTACGGAGAATCCAGATTTCCGTCGATCTCTGTCTCCTTTTCTAAAGAATAGACTTTCAATTTCTAACTCTAGATGTTAAACTTTCTTTTTTTTTAAAGGTGGCTCCTTCAGAGCTGAGCTTTTACATATCCAAAGTCATTTAGATTGCAGTGCAGTACAGTACAGTGAGGCATTTAAGTAAAGGTGTAAATATGTAAATATGTACAGTGTGTATTCCTGCAGATGACTTAATGGCTTCTTAGGCTATCAGGCTATGAGACCAGCAAGTATTGTAGTTCATAGGTCTATGATCTACAAAAGAAAATCAGTCCCCACAGAAGTCCAGGATAGCCCAAGTCTTGGCGGAATAGAGTTGGTTAGCGTACTGCACTTCCACGGGCTGTGTTTCTGAGTTAGAGCGGTAGAACTGGGGGACTCCATGATTCTTATTTCTCCTTTGATTGGGGCTTGGTTGGGGCACTTGGATTCCAAGGTTACTGGGTCGATCTGCTTACCATGGCTGACAGTTTCAAGATCACGGGGGAATCAGAATTGCCATCTATTTGAAGTTAAACTACTCGAAGGAAAGGGTACCCCCGCGGAAGTAAATGAGTAAACTATATATTCAATATCAAGCACTTCCCGTCAATTCCGATATTCTGACGCGAAAAGGCTCGGTCCCCTCCCCAAAAAATAATAAAATAAAAACCAAATGAATAAAGTTGATCAGAGTCAAAAATTCATCCACTCGGGACTTTTGGCCCCCAATCTATACCAAGTTCGGCCTGATGTCGCGACAAGCGAGACTAATCGTTGCTGATTGGACACTTCTGATTTTGTGTTCCTTCAACATCTGCGGAGAAAATAGCGTCGCCCGAACATTTCCGGTGACCCGCACAGAATTCCCCTTGGGTTGGGTCTTAAGAAGGGAAGCCAAGCCTTTGAAACCTGAAAAGGAAGGCAGCGTATTCGGGGGAAATGTCAAACGTGTCAAACATGGAAGATTCATTTTCAACCTTCCAAGCTTGGAAGGTTCTAAGATCAGGGATGACATAATCATAATCGCTGTACGACTATGGTGCCACGTGTGGCGAGCTAAATAATCCTTTAGAGTAATCATCGTCATGACTGTCATGAATATGGTAGGTCCCCGTCCAGATCAGAAGGTGGCACACACCGACTTTAGACACCTTGTTCCACGTCTGATCCCCAGAAAACGTGGTCTCCAGGCCCAATCTGGCGGTGTCACATAAATCTGCATATTTGCATATTACACTTGTACAGTTTCAGGGGAGTCACTCCTAGATTCAAACGTAGACATACTCTCAGATGCTGACTTGTCCTTAAATTACATCCCGTTTGGGCTAGAGTGCATGATGCTATTCCAAGAGAACAGCCCTTTTTGCCTTTCAACACCGTTCTGTGCTGAACTCAGCCCCTAGTTATTACAGAATGAGTCCATTCTACGCAGTCCACTGTCCACTGGGCTCTCCTTTTGCCCCCCCTCCTGGATGATCATTCTGAATAGATGCTGAAGTCGATCTTACAACTCTCTCTGATCCCTGTACATCTGGAGATTAGACCATCAAGGGTTCATTTCCCTTCGGGCTGATTGACGTCGTACGCCTTCAGGCTAGACATGGTTTCCTTATATTGTATGTTCCAGCCCAGTGGTAACTTCACCGGAGAAGGAGATAGGGTGGTTCCGGCCTGGGGCAACGATCGCAATAGGTCAGTCACGCTAGGGTGTCAGGATAAGGGATGCGCAAAAGGAAAAAAAAAAGACAAATTGAGCTGTGGATGTGGTGATCCCAACAGATTGCTCTTAAACCCCCTAGTTGCGGACTAAACGTTCACACGTTGCTTCCAATCCCCAGGTTCCAAGTGGTATAGGAGTCTGGTAATCCTTTTTTTCTTTTTTCTTTTTTTTTTGCTTTTTCTCAATCCCCATACAGCGGACTGTTTTCCCAAGGGTTCTACCTTCGGTTGTGATTACCGAGTTCAGTGATTAATCTCCCCATCTGACTCACAGGCGGGTAGAAACGGCGGACTTCCGCCTGTCAGGCTAAGCTTGAATCTTAGCGAGAGTGGAAGAACGAGAGCCAGTCCCAGTGCGCCTGAAATGGCGTCTAGGATAGCGCAAAGATTGACTTCTCTTCTTTCCCAATGGGGTTAACGGTGTCCCTTGACAGCGACCCACAATCCAGGGTCCTCCAGATCGAAAGCCTTGCCAGGCAAAAGGGTCGATCGGTTAGTATATTTCCCTTATTGTTCTATATTCTATCATTTTTGAAGTCTGGGGTCTCTGTTCATAGGTCCCTGCGTGTGTATATATATATACTCTGTGGGCTGGAACTATGTTCCCTAGAACGCGGGATGGGATTCAGGAAATGAAAAAAAAAAGCAAAAAACGAAAAAACAGATGAACACTTATATGAATCAGCTTGAATTTACCCGTGGACTCTTTTCTTTTTGTGTTCTGGCCACCATCTCCTATAAGCCATAGGATATTCTGTACTCTGTACCCCGTAGAACTGGGAACCATAGGTTATACTTCCATGGTTAGGGTTAGATGGTTCTTACCAACAGTTGTTTTACATATCTTAGTTCAGCCATTGAAGAAAAAGAAAATAATCTCCACATGGAACAATGCAATATAGACTCTATCCCTGCTAGAGAACATGGGTTCATATGCGCCTAGTGGACAGGCTAGCCTATGAAGGCAGCTATATAAGCTACCCATGTGGCCTACCTGAAATGGCTGAGTGCTATATTAGACGTTCCCTTTTGGGGATTTCTTTTCTTTTTCTTTCTTATTTTCACATATTTTCAGTTATTTTCAGTTATTCTCAGTTATTCTCACTTAGTCTTTGGGTATTTTTACTTATTTTTACTTATTTCTTTTTATTTTTTAATTATTTTATTTTCTGTTTATTTTATTTTTTTTTACTTTACTGGCCCCCCCTGTAGCCAGAGGCTCAAAATCTCGATCGTCACTGGGAAATGAAAAAAAAGAACTAGAAATAATAATATTAGTGGAAAGTGAGAAAATGGAAAGTGAAATTTAAACCAGTCAGATAATATCTTGCGCCTGACTACTGTTGTAGTATCTTCCCTCTTTTATCCTCTACTTTTCCTTTTATCTCTTCTTCTCTCCTAGTCCTCCTAGTCTTCACACGTTAAGATCTCCACGGGCTCGTATTCTCCACGTGCTTAATTCAACTTGTTCTTCGAAACCTCTAACGGCCCCCAAAGTTATTTTTGGAGACTGTTTGGACTCACATCTCACCCATTTTCTTTTATAATAAGGCATACGTGCCCATCAACTCTTTCGCTACATTCACTTGTGGAGTCCTTGACTCCAGTTCCAGTTATCTCTCCGTCTTAAAAGCCCAAAATGGTCGGTCCAGGCGGCGGTCCACCACGCAAGAGCCACACCAAATCCCGTAACGGCTGCAAAACATGCAAGAGAAGACATATTCGATGCGATGAGACCTTCCCGCAATGGTATGTTCTTCAATCTACACCTGAGCGCCAGTATACACCCTTGCTAATTCCATCTAGCCGCAATTGTACAAAGCACAACTGCCGCTGTGACTATCAGGATGTGGCTGCCACTCAAGGTGGTAGCCCCCCCGCACAGCGTCGCGGGCCCGACCTCCTCATTTCGCCAGAGATCGAAATGGAAATAGATAATTGGCACCGCACTGGCGTGCCTCCGTATCCGGAGCTCTTGCAGTGTCCACGAGCTGGGTGGTCTGGCTTGTCGCGGACTGATTTGCGCTTGATTCACCATATAATTGGGCTTTCGATTGATTTGCATCGTCGAGGGCTGAGTGGTTGCACTGTGTGGGCACAGAAGATGCCCAAGTGAGTACTATCGAGATTTTGCTGCGGGGGTCTTGGCTGACGGGTGACATTCTATAGTTTCCTAGCTATTTCGCTGGGCAGCGACTTCGTTATGAGTTCTATCTTGAGCTTTTCGGCGTTTCATCTTGCTTTTCTTACGCGAGATCAAGAGACTAGGCAGCTGGCTTTCAGTCATCGAGTCACGGCTCTCCAAGGTCTGCAGACCGCCCTGGGGTCCTTCTCGAAGGAGAACTGCGATGCAATTCTCGCGGCTTCTGTTCTTTTATCGTGGCAGGCGACGGACCAGTGAGTGTGATAGATCAGCTCCTTGGGAATTCCCCCGACTGACACCAAAGTAGTCAAAGTTGGGCATCTTTGCAACACGGCATCTCTAGTATCCTAGAATCCATGCATCCATATTGGAAACAGGAGTCAGACATTGCACAGCTGATAGAAAACCAACGAGCACTGAGCGTGACAGATCTTTCAATGGTCGGAGTCTACCAGCCCCTTGACGAAGACATGGTACATCTCGACCAAACGATCCAGTCCCTACGAATGACACAGAAACGCATTTCCCACAACCTGGAGCACTCTCAACGCCTAGGAGAACTCATCGAATTCACCCAGAAGTTCCGTGATGATTTCCCCAACCAAACAACCGAACAATCATTCGAAAGCATCCAAACCCTCCGCCGCTGGCTCTTCTGGCTTCCACCATCCATGCTCCGAAACAGCGAATCAGACATCAGCGCCCTCCCAATCCTAGCCCAGTTCTTCGCCGTCGGCATCTCTCTCGACCGCTTTTTCCCAGAGCTAGGCGGTGCATACCTAGGCGCCATATCCATCAGTCCCATAGAAGAGATGTATCGCATAATAGCCACCCACAACGCAGCAGACCCCTTCAACACCGACCTGCGCCTAGCCTTGGAACTCATGGACCTGCCCCGCGGTATCGTTGCCCGATATCGCAGCCGTCTGCCTCTCCCATGGTCTCCTCGTTCATCAATCGACCACTACTCCCCCGGCCCACCCAGCCCTTTCCACCACAACCTACATGAGTACCCGCTCGTCTCCTCGTCGCCTGCTTCCGCTTCACCGTCTTATGCTGCTTATACCCCACCCCTGCATTCCCCTCCTTCTGTGACTATTGCCAACTCCGCCTTCCCCATCCAAGACGGTTTTGTCCCCGCCACGTCCTCGCATTCTCTATACCCGCCCTCCCCTCAGCTTCTCGATAACCACGATGTACAACTCGGTATCTCAGATATGAGTCATGGCAATGCCCATTCTCATAATGCTTCCATTTCTCATTCGGTGGCTTACACCCCGCTGTATGGTGATGTGCTGTGCGCCGGTTTGCCGCGCGCAGATGGCACACTCGGTCTCAATATGGAGGTCTATTCACAGACACATCCGTTTGAAATGCCAGGCATGGCCGCTCCCGCTTCACTTTGGACATGATTGTCAGGCTGTGCTGGGCTTATGATACGAATCTATCTATACCAGAAAAATAAACGATAACTCGGAAAAATACCGGAGATTCTACACTACCACCCTAAATAGGGTTGGTCAGTCAGATTCTGGCTATTGGGTACCAGGAGGGAATTGGACGACATAACCTCTCTGACTTTCCGAAAATACGGAGGCTACGGAGTTAGGTTCTACTAGGACTTGGATCTGGAGGGCATGTGCTTATTTTTTGACCATTATACGCGAGGGTTTCGTTTTCACCACTCGACTCTTTTCTTACATATTCGGACCTTGTTTCTTTGTTGAGCATGAGCGTTGATATGTGATCTTGTGCCCGATTTCATGCTCGGTTTGGATTTTATATTCGGTTGCAGTTGCAAGCTGGAGGCAATTGACTCCAACTAATATTTTGATTCTGATATATATACCCTGATTTTATCAAATCGTTTGTTAATTTTTGACTTGAAGTGTCTGTATGTGCGTTGTGTAATGTGCCTATTCGATAATTCTGAACTGTAGCCTCAGAACTATAACCATCCCGTCATCTTGGAAGCAGACACCCAAACCCCAATGAACGAAAGACCATTACACACACCTTCGTAACATCCCATTATCTAAAGATAGCAACCCCTCTCATACTCGCCATAACCGAAGAATGCACCTGCACCTCATGCACACTGATCGACAGGGACCACCCAACCCCCCAAAGTAGCCACCGCCAACCATCGTCGCAGACCCTTGCTAAGAATAGACAAGACGAGGCAACTCAAAAGCACGGGACACATATTAAGGGAATTTAGACTACAGATCCATCCCTCTGATTGGTACCCCACTGGGCCAAATTTCTCCAGTCCTCGTATTCGGCCGCTTCTCTAGATCTGTCCGAATGCGGTATCATGTCCCCGAGCTAGCACCGATTTGGTTTGAAGGTTTGAAGATATCCGGATATCGAGTGTATGGTATAAGCGCTCTCAGGTGTGATAACTGGAACAGGAGATTAATTCTTACATAGGGTAGTACCTCATATCCTTTATGCATCTACCACGTAGTATGACATCGTCGTTTCGCAGGGGCTGCAGCCCTATGTGCCGAGCGTTGTCTAATTTTGGTAGATGGGTTGGTTTTTTACCTTTCTTCTCTTAGCTCTGAATGCTCTGGATTTTTTTGGAGTGTACTGGGGTTGTTGGTAAAAGTGTTGTTGTTGTTATTATTATTATCTTTCTATTGCATTCTCACTACCATTGCGGTTCGATCTTCACTACATGGAAATTGAGTTAACGATCGTCCCTGACCCCGCGTGTTTTCTATATTTATCTTCTTTTCATCTATTGCATGCCATGTTGTTGGTAATGCTTCGTATGTTATCGGGGGTGGAGATTGAGATTGAATGGAAATATTGAATATTCGCGTCTTCGATAGCACTCTTTTGTCTTGGTCCTTGCACTAACAGATTGTCAATGCCACTTAGTGTGTATGTAGTTGGAATCGGAAGATTTTGATTGCATCTAGTGATGGGCATATTTGGAACTTTTTTTGGTTTGAAGATCGGGGATATCCGGCTGTTCAATTCGTTTCCTTTCTGCTCATCAACACCCCCGGAGAGTTGGTTTGTACTGTTGGTGCTGCTCTTTATTTTCCCTTTCCAAGTTACTCTACTGAGTTCCTTGGTATCAAGTGATATCGTCATTGAAAAATGGAGGAACAAGTATAACTAACCGATCCTGTTGATATCCATGAATGCTGTTTGTTGTATACTAGGTACTATTTCTACCCTTCTTTGTCTAGGGTGCATCTAAGCCCTGAGTAAGATCTTGGGATTTATGCAAACCTATTCTTTTCATCTGAGCTTCAATATGGTCCCAATTTTATAATTCCTTCTTTCGCGTTGTTCCTAATGTGCTGTCTACTTGTAGTGGAGCTACACGTGACCCGGGGCCATCACTCTATTCTCACGTGACAATGACATAACCGCATTCCCGTTTGGGGAAGAAAGCAACCTTCATATCGACAACACAACATCTTCCATTGAATTGCCCTCAGCATCCATCACAGACAGTCAAAATGGCCGACGTAGGTGGCTGGAGCACAATAGAGTCAGATGAGGTATCATCACCCATGATCTATCCAAGCAGCAGCATGCTAACACAAGCTAGGGTCTCTTCACCTCTCTGATCGAGACACTGGGAGTAAAAGATACCCAATTCGAAGAGCTTATCTCCCTAGATGCAGACACAATAAGATCACTAGGGTAAGCAATCCGATGTCCCATAATTCGCAATTCCGCCACGGTCAAAACAACACCCCCAAAGAAAATACCAATAACAAAAGCTAAAACCCAAACCTCCCAAACAGCCCAGTCTATGGGGTAATCTTCCTCTTCAAATGGACGCGCGAAGCCGCCGGCGCACGCGCCGAAGCCCCTATCGACGGAACGTACGACCAAACCGCCACAGACAACAACCTCTTTTTCGCCGCACAGACAATCCAAAACGCCTGCGGCACGCAAGCCATCCTCTCCGTAATCCTCAACCACGACAACCCGCCCGCACCACAGCCAGCAATCGAGCTTGGCGAAGAGCTACGCTCCTTCAAAGACTTCACAACGGGATTCCCGCCGGAGCTACGCGGCGAAGCGCTTTCGAACTCGGAAGCGATCCGGAGCGCGCACAACAGCTTTGCGCGGTCGAGTCCGTTCGCTGACGAGACGGCACGTCCGCAGGACGATGAGAAGGGCGCCGATGTTTACCACTTCATTGCGTATACGCCTGTCAATGGGACGCTGTACGAGCTTGATGGACTGCAGCCGTATCCTATTAGCCATGGGGCTTGTGGGACTGGGGAGTTCCCTGAGAAGGTTATTGAGGTTTTGCAAAGACGCATTGCGCGGTACCCGCCTGAGGAAACACATTTTAATCTTATGGCTGTTGTGAAGGATCCGAGGGGGAGGGCGAGAGAAATTGGGGATGTGGAGACGCTTGAGCGGGAGGAGAGGAAGAGGGCTGCGTGGCAGTGGGAGAATACGTTGAGACGGTGTAATTTTGTTGGGTTTATTGGAGAGGTTATGAAGGGCGTTGTTGGGGTTAAGGAGAAGGATCCCGAGGGGAAGGCTTATGAGGAGTGGGTTGAGGGTGCGAAGAAGGAGACGAGGAAGAAGCTTGAGATGCGCCGGTAGAGGTTTGGTTGTCAGGGAGTTCTTTTTTTCTCTCTCTCTATTTCTGATTTTGTACGATGGCATTTCAGATACCCTTTGTGAGATGATGAGGATGATCAAAATGAAATGAAATAAGACAAGATATGGTATTCAATGATGTTGAAACCCCAACGCTATAGCATAGTAAATACATGTAGTTGTGATAAATCACCTATTTGACGCAGTGCTATGTACTCCGTACTGTTCATGATAATATGTATAAACAAGTCTCCGTCATGAAGATTATCGTTAATCCTTCAATTCTTAGTATGCGACAAGCCGTGACTTGACATGTTCCAATAGAGGCGCAGGTAGTTCCTCTGGCTTGATCAGATTCAGCGACAGCAGATCACCCCAGAAGAACATGGCTCGGTCCTGCGCGTAAGCCAAGTAGTCAAAGTCCCCGTCATCTTCTTCGTCGACATCCGTACCCGCGGGCGGCGTCTTAGTATCATTGCTGTTTGCGTTTGGCCCGTTTCGAGCAGCAATCATCTCAGCAATACCTTCTTCCATGCCCGGCACCTTGGCCTGGACGATGCCCCAAGCTACCCACTGCGCGGAGTTCATCGCACGCCACATCCGGGTCTGTTGCATGAGGAATCGCACCTCTGCGTCAAGTTCAGCCTCCCTAGACTGCTCATTTTGCGAAAGCCGAGAGCTGGGTCTATCTGACACATCGTCCAAGTCCAATGGCGCAACCGCAACAGGAGCGCGAGCGCGAATAGTCGGCGAGGCCAGAGGTGAAATAAGTCCGCCAGCGCTAGAAGGTCGGTGGGTAAGGTAGTTTGACACGAAATTGTACTGCTGCTCCGGTGTCGGGTAGTTGCGGTTGGTGCAAGCCCATGAGCGCTCTTCGTCGTGGTAGTTGTAGCACCACTCGGTCTGTTGCAGTTAGCGTCTATTTGGATTGGCGAGTAGGTTTAGTGGACTTACAAAGTGGTTGGCGAACTCAAGTCCACGTGTATTGGCTGAAGAGTACTCAAAGTCGATGACGACCAGCTGTTTGTGTTCATTTGCGGGCAAAAGCAGCGGTGACTCCGTGGCCGGCTCCATGCGAAGTAGATTGCCGTATTGAGTCTAGACAACACATCAATAACATAGCAAGGAAGGTGCAAGGGAGGAAAACACTTACATCATTGTGTGCAAATACTAGCTGTCGCTTGATCTCGGCAGTTCCACCGGAGCTTGCAACCAGCCAACGCCGGTAGTTATCCACGGCTTTGCGGAACACGTCCCACGTTACGCCGCAGACATAGCCGCGGCGACGCCATGGTTCTAATGCAGCTTTGGCCTCATTTTGAGGGGAGTGGAGTTCTTTATCCAGCCAGGCCGTCACTTGCTCGCAGCGGTCCACCCATTTATCCCAGTTCTTGAAGATCATAGGTCCGCCTTCGCGCTCTTCTTCGAGAAGTTCAACGCCATCATGCAATTCTCTCATCCGCTTGGCAACCTGCCTCGCCGTTTCAGGCATCCGCAGCTCCTTGGGAGTCAGTGGGCGAGCCTCAAAGTACTCTTCGAACCGGCCATTCTGGAAAGTTCCGAGAATGCGTGGGCCAATATTTTTCCTTCCGAGGCGACGAAGAATTTGTAGTTCATTCTCTCGGTCGATTAGATGATCGACCTGAGGACCGTAGATACGTAAGAGAAGCTTCCTGTAAATCCAATTAGATGTGTCTCCAAAGTGGGGGAGGCAATTCGTTGCTTACGGCGGGGGCTTCCTTGAAACCACACTGTTGCTATCGGTCTTCAAAGGCAAGTTCTTCGGCGGTCCAACTACATACACGGCGTTTGTGAGAGCACCGCTGAGCCTGACTACTTCAATCTCTGCCGCCAAATCCGCGGGAACTCTGCGCCAGCCCTTCAGTTGGAGAGTGTGTACCAGACGCAGGATCTCAGTTTTGAAAATGACCCAAGCCTCTGCATCCTTTGCTTGTTTCACACTCGCACTGGACTCGGCGATCTCTTCTACTGCAGCGCCGCCGGTGTAGGCAAGCGTCTTTGTATTATCAAGGAAAGCTTCCACGCCTGGCGGGGCCCCGTCGGCATCTGTGAGTTCAGATTCGGATGCCGAGCCTCTTCGTAGGCCTTTAAGACGATGTCGAGATTGCCGTTTGACAGGTTGTTTGTGGGGCAATCCCGTTGCACTTCTAGGTTGGGTAGTCGCATGTTGGAGGAGAATCTTTTCCAGTTTATCCAGGGAAAAGGTGCTCTGCGAGGTGTTTGAGGTGTCTGACCGGGGTCTTTCTAAAACGCCATCTTCTTCGACTGACTCGAGTTCGTTTGTTGCATGGGGAATTGCTTCGGCTTTTCGTGCTTTACGATTCTGTCGTCTGGTTTTCTCATGATGAAGCCATTCGTATACTTGATGAAATAGACCCTGGGAATCTTCCTCGGGCCTGGTGGATTGCTCTTGGTCCTCGCGATGCTTGAACCCGGAGCTATCCTCTAGAGAAGGCATGGTGAATGATGGTTGCGCAATGGGCTTTGTGACAACAGCTCCACTTGTAAGGCCTTAGTCAAAGAGCTTATATCCAAGCCCGCGTAGTAGAACAATCTGCTGGGAATTAGTATGTTAGTATGGTATTAAGAAAGACGAATGATTTCGAGAGTGCTGGGGTGAGAGTCGAGTCGCGAGACGGAATTACGAGGGGACGTGTACTTATATGGAAGAACACATACAGTGGATTCCTTATCTACACGAGAGTCGCACAATTGTGCAGAGATAACAGCCTACCTGGATTTTCGAAAAATGCCGTATCTTCACGTGTAAGCCAAGATACGGAGGCTCATGGGCTTATCTCCTTGAGCACGCGACCAGTTGCGAAAGCTATCTCCTGCCGAACAAGTGCCCCAGTCGAAATAATTTAAGACAGGGGAGATTGAGGTGGGGGAAAATAATTGGACCCCTTAAAACCACGGACAAGCGAAACGGAAACGTCCCGGTGAAAGGAAGTCCAGGTCCCTGGAATGTTACCCACAGATTTAAAATGACGAATCCGGGGAAATTCAGTGTTAAAACAACCAGAGTAAGCTGTAGATCACCAAGAATAAAAGGAAGTCCTGAACTAGTTTTTTGATGGTGGGGGAATATATTCGAAAAAAAAAAAGGAAGTGGCGAAAAAAAAAAAAAAATTGGAGGCTTATCGCTCAGGTGACCGTTTCGGGTGCCTGGCTAATCGGGCAGACAACGTTCCTGGTTCCTCTATGTTGTAGCTACGGCAGCGGGTATCCCTCAACTGACACCCCGTACGGCAGTCTCCAACCGCCAGTGCGCCATAACTGATTTTGCCCGTAGAAAATTTCACAATACATGTATTTTATATAATCCAATACTATGCACTTTTACATATTATAACTTGCTTGGTTTCCATAGAAAAGTGATATGTGTCCAATTCGTTGTCTTCCACATGGCAGAAAGTTTTTTCGTAGAAGACCATGCCCCAAGGGACAGAAGAATACCGCAATTATGCAGCTTACATCATTGGTCTTAGGATCGAGAGACAAATCATATGATTGAAGCTATCGACATCCTGGGCATACTGAGCGGTCTTCGCAGTCCATATGCTGAACAACCAACAGTTATCCAAAATCGTAGCCCTCCACATGGTAGAATGCCACAGGGCAGATCATCCCATGCGAACGTATGCCTTGTATTTCCAGAACCCATTTCGCTAGCTTACTTGTACAGGATTGAAGCATAGGTTGATGAATGCACATCGAAACACAATAAAACCTAATTAATACCTTCGTATGACACTCCAAGCGATCAGAGGTGCGTTATTTTTTTTTAAAGGCCCCAATTTGCTTCTGGGGCACATTGTCAACTTCTGGACACTGGTCCCTTGTTAATATCATGATACGTAGTATTTATTCAAGGCCACAATCTAATTCGGAGATAATGCGTTCTTACCCATATAAACCCTGCCACCTTGAACAAAAGAAATTACTTGAGGTAGGCTGGCTCCGCTGAGACTGCCGATTATCAAGGACCTAACAAGAGATGCCAAGGGTACCTGGTCTGAAAGATCTTTATATAGTCCTGGTTTGACTCTTTGGTGAGAACATGGGAAGCTTCTCACTGAAAAATGACGAACCCCCTAGGATGGATCCAAAATTATCAGTATCTACTACGCTTTAAGCGAGGCAGACGTGGCAAGCTGCCCCCTCTCGAATCGATTGATGAAGACGGGACATTATATCCCTAATAATGACGAGTTTATCTTAACAGCCTTCTAAAGATCAATTATCGATGAAACATTTGCCTTTGTTCCTTTGGAAAAGAGATAAGATGACGTGGTCAGGCGGGAAAGTGGACGGTCACATGCCTCTAACTAGTCAGATTTCGGGTTTAGGTCTTAGCTTATACGGTGCTAAGGAATAGGAAGTGGGGATAAAGCTAGACCGAGGCCAATCACAATGATAGTCTATATAGTCGTACTACTTTAGAAATGAAGATGGTACTTAGTATTATGTTACCAGCTAGTTCTTTGAATAAAAGAGTGTATTTTAACGAAAATACTAAGTACAGAGAAAGAAAGAGAAAGAGAAAAAGAAACCTGCGAGATAGGATCCTTTATAGGTTCCTATCATAGCCAAACAATCAAACAAGGCAAGCGGTAAGTGATAGCAGAAACTATTCGGCGGAAAAGATCCCTGCAGCCCAGATCGTCACAATAGCCACGTATACGGGCCCTACTAAGGTGTAGTGGGTGCGGATAAATAGGCCATAAAATCAATAGGTACCTTAGTAGATAGATGATTTTTTTATACTTAATTTAATGGCGTTTTAGTTGAAATAAATGCATTTGAAATTAGCATGTTGGCGCTTATATGTCCAGCTCGCTTACCGAATACGTTATTTGCACGGGTAATGATACGTGCACCATGAAATTCAGCATTTACACCATATTACATAATCACATGATTAGATAATTTAACACCCTTGGGAAAAATAGGATGAAAGTCACATGATTGTCAACCTCATCTATCAATCACCTATAGCAACCATATAGCAAACATAGTAGCAAATAGCAAACATAATCAGCTATATGATCTGATTCGTGGATTTATCTCTGATTATTCTATTAGGTTAATCTACAATCAGCGCAAATTGGCCCTAAAACCAGGCCCAATTAGACTATATTCCGGGTATTTTACCCGCTCAATGGGGCTTCCGTGCAAACACCGATTATCTGACCTTAT